>PRKT01001069.1:84332-135152 GCA_003671525.1 Saccostrea glomerata | reverse complement strand
TATATAAATATTACGCAACTTGAATAAAATTTTTTATTAGAATTTGAAATGTATTTGTTTATAAAGCAAAATGTAATATGAATTCAACGTGATTTCAACCAAATATCAACGTTTGTACATCCGAAAAATTTCAACCAAATCTCAACCTAATTTCAACCAATGTTCACTTTTGTTCAATGTTGATATTTGACGTTGAAACAACGTTGAAGCTTCAACGTTGCCTCAACTTTCATTTGCAACCAAAAATCAACCATAAATCAACCAAAAATTCAACCCATTTTCAACGTTTATGCAACGTTGAAAATTGACGTTGAAACAACGTTATGTCTCAACGTTGCCTCAACTTTCAAATGCAACCAAAATTCAACGTTGATTCAACGTTGAAGTGCAACGTTGATTCAACGTTGAATCAACGTTGAAATGCCTGCTGGGAATATCCAACATAGCAGAGATCTGGCACGTCGTTCACAGCCTACGACACAATAGACAGTTTTCGATAGGCCTGAATTTAGCGAAAGTTACCTCCCGTTGGTCGCCATATTGGAGGTCGACTCGGTGATTTTCCCTCTTTGTCTTACCAAGTTTAAGAGGTTGTAGCAGAAATATTTGGTGGAAAAACTTTAATGAATATTTTTCTTTGAATAAAGTAAAAAATTTTATACTTCAGAAAAATAATGATTTCTAATTTAAAATAGCAAATTTTTTTTTTAAATTGGTTGAACAATGAAGGAATATGAGCATTTGGACCTCCAGTATGGCGGCCAACGGGGCATAGCTCTAAAATCAGACCTATCAAAAACTATCGATACCGTTGTGAAAAAGCCTATAGGATACTACAACGTATCGATATACATACAGATACAGGTAACATGCAAGGACTGTTGAGTAATTATGCGTTATGTTGCTGTACATAAAGTTCAAACATTTAGGGACCTCTGAAATTATGAAACTCTCAAAAACGTAATATTACAAAGACTACAAAATACTTACTTTTAACAGAGACTTGATAAATCCTTTTTCCTCTGTGTTTTCAATTTCTGTTACAGCTGATGACGTCAAACATGACGTACAGTTTCGTCCGATAAAACAAAACCGATCCTGAGAAAAGCTACGGACCATTTTTAGCCGGAAAAAAATCCAAATCCAAGTTGACATTTTGAAATATAGACATAGAGCTTATAATTTAAGTTTAGATAAATTACTTTTTTAAGAAGGTATGAAAAAAAAATGGACGAGGTGAAGAGGGTGCTAACAGTTAGAGCACCCCCCTCCTTTCCCAAACCCACAAGTTTAACACACCCTTACACAAACACAAAGGCACTTGTGTCGGAAATACTTTTTGAACCTATGGTATAATACTAATACAACTGTTAACTTTATATATTGGGGTTAAAAATTTATTTCCGACACAAGTGCTAATACACCCCCCCCCCCACCGCCAACCCCGGCGGTTTTGAGTATCCACATATGGACATCTTAATAATTAATTAAATGTCACTAAAATGATTGGCAAGTATTGTTTAAAGTTAGGTCTAAAATTTGAATAATAACATTAATCTCGTGTTATTCTAATTAACATGAAATTAACATTAAAGAATTAACGTTAAATTCACATTAACATGAATTTAACATTTACTAATTAACGTGAATCTAATGTTAATATTTTGGTTCTAGTTTTTTACGAGAGAACCCAAGCTCACTTAAAATTTTAATGTTAATTTAATGTTAAAAATTAACATGAAATTAATGTTAAGTTAAATTAACGTTAAAAATTAACGTTAAATCAATGTTAATATTTTTAACATTAACTTAACACG
Source organism: Saccostrea glomerata (assembly GCA_003671525.1). NCBI lineage: Eukaryota > Metazoa > Mollusca > Bivalvia > Ostreida > Ostreidae > Saccostrea > Saccostrea glomerata. Next base: position 133,335 of record PRKT01001069.1, on the reverse strand, counting down.
AAAGTAACATGAAAGTAACATCAAGCTAACGTTAATTTAATGTTAATTGAGATTAACACTAAATTAACGTTAGGCACAATTGGCTGTGTATGTTTTAAAAATCTTCTTCTCACGAACCACTGTGCCAGGAAAGATGAAACATATAGGGAAGCATCCTCAGGTAGTGTAGATTCAAGTTTGTACAAATCATGACCCCCGGGGGGAAGGCGGGGCCGCAATGGCCGATGAAATGTTTACATAGATATATATAGGAAAACTCTTTAAAATGTTCCTTTCAAGAACCACTGTGCCAGGAAAGTTGAAACTTTTCGGGAAGCATTCTCAGGTAGTGTAGATTTAGGTTTGTTCAAATCATGACCACCTGGAGTAGGGCGGGGTCACAATGGCCGATCAAAATTTTTCATAGAAATATATAGGGAAATTCTTTAAAAATCTTCTCTGGAATAGCAAAGGCGTGAATGATCATATTTTTGTGGAAGCATCTTCAGATAGTAGAGATTCAAGATTGTTCAAGTTATGACCCCTGGGGGTAGGATGGGGACACATAGAAATGTAGAGGAAATTTCTTATAAAATCTTCTTTTGAATAGCAAAGGCATGCATAATCATATTTTTATGGAAGCATCCTCAGGAAGTGGAGATTCAAGTTTGTTCAAATCATGACCCCTGGGGTTATGGTGGGGCCACAACATGGAATCCAAGTTTTACATAGAAACGTATTGAAAAAAAATCTTTAAAAATCTTCTTTTCAAAAATAGCAAAGCAATGATAAGTCTTATTCATATGGAAACATTCTCAGGTAGTGTAGATTCAATTCTGCTGCCTTGGTGTATGGCAGGGCTACAATATAAGTTCAAATGTATAGGGCAATAAAGCCACAGGTAGTCAAAGAAATTACAGACATCCTTAGTTACTGTAGATTCAAGTTTGTTCAAAACATACCCTCTCCCTTTAAATGATTGTTTAAGATCACTTTTTGGTTTCAACTTTTCAATAATAAATTGATTTATACTTTTTTTCCTAGCCACATTTCTCAGGTGTCCGAAGTGGCCCATGGGCCACTTGTTTATGAAAACGAAAATATGCTTTATTTGCAGTTAAGATTCTGAAGAGTTTTTTTTTGCTTTTAATACAATGTAAATGCATATTATCTTGAGCCATCTTTAAGCATTTTGTTTCGTTCCTGTCTCCCGGCCATCTGGCTAGAATAACTCGAAACTCGTAATAAAGATACTTTTTCTTTTTTATTATAGAATTTTCCCATTCAGTCAATATATTTGTTGACAATTTCTGAGAAAAAAATTCCCAATCTTCCTACCGACCTAGTTCTGCTTTACCCTGATCTGGGAGAGAGCAAACATACATTATTATAAAGAGGGCCTTATACAGGTCTACATGTTGTAAGGTATTCAGAAGACTCAGATACATATTTTGAATTTTTTTAAAAATAATAATTGATTTTGAATTATGAGATGCACAAAGGTCACCAGCAGACCCCAAAGTATGTCATTCTCTGAATTCTCTTTTGACATGCAAATTATGAAAAGTTTTAAATAACATTTTAATACCCTAGGCAAAAACTTGCCATTTTCCCCAAAATTATATATATTTCTTTTAATGAAATACTAACGGATTATTCTTGGAAAATGGAAAGAAAATGAAAATTTGAAAGCTTAAGAGCTTTGTTTCTGCGAAGTTTTGAATTTTATATCAAATAAGAAACCAAATCCAGGCATCACGTTAATTTTATAAAAAGCGATAAAAGCTCCTTTTTCGTGTAGCTAGAATTTGTTCTTAATTTCGCTTATAATTATTAATACATTAAGAACATATGTTTCAGTATTATTTCATTTTTAAGTTTATAGAAATTACATTTCAGAATTTTTTAAATCGCCGCTTTCTTCCCCCAAGATGAATATACTTTGCACCATCCTTCTATCAAACAATTACACAATTTGCTTGGACGAAAAATTGACAGACACAATCAAGAAAACTAGACAAACATTTAAAGCATTCCAGAGTAATGAGACAGTGGAGGACGATTTACTTATTAAGGAATTAGTAGACAATGATAAAGTGTTTATAAGGAACCATGAACTCAATAATGTGCAATTCGCAACAGAGGATGTCCGCCATCAAGTTATGAGTTACTTTGTCAGGACTTGCCTTGTTACAGATGAGGACTACATAAACTACATTAAATTGTCTTCAGTCGATTCTTTAGTAGAGTATGTGCGCGTATGGGGATATGAAAATTTTGAAGAGGAAAGATGCTTACATTTACCAGAGAAGATTAAGAATACGTATATCATGAAACTTAAGGTAGATATTTTATGTCATGTCAATCTGGAGATGTTTGACCTAAAAAGTGGACTAGCAAACATAGGTAAGTTTTTATTTCATCTCAATACCCGGTATGAAAGTTTAATCAATGATCTGATTTTTCCTGATGTATTTGGAGAAAAATTTAAGACGTTTAAAAAAAATAACACTTTTTAAAACTACAAACGCAATTCATTACTAATATTCAATTTTATTATATTATGTTAAGAAAAAAAAAATGAATGAAATGTCTATCGTATTGTGGTTCTTTTTATGCTAGTATTTGATAATATCAAGAGGAAGTACAGAATTAATTCGTTTCTTATGGGCACACAATTAGATATTGTATTTTAAATATGATGATTTACGTCAAACTTTTTCACACTTAAAGTATGCATTGCTGAAATTAAGGTCAGATGATACCAAACTTTTGTCCAAAAAATGAAAATAACAACGTGAGTCATTTATTAATCAATAAATTAAACAAGTTTCATTGGGTAGTTTTTAAATTTGTATTCAAATTTTCAAAAAAAAAAAAAAAAAAAAAAAAAAAATGGGACTTAAAGGGAAAAATATTTGTATAGATAAATAAGAATGGTTTCAGAGAAGCAGAATTTTGAACATCAAAGAAGGTTTACAATTTCATTATATTCTAGAAATTTATAATTTGAATCATTTTCAATGACATCAGGTCAAAAAATATATACTAATCCAGGCATCCATTTTTTGATTGCATCATCTGTTCTTAAGTTCAAAGTACTGTGTATCTAATAAATATCAAGGAATTTTATATCCTAGAACCCCCTGAACATTCTTTAAAAAATGCATTGCAAGTTTGTTATATTATAAGCTCTGTTGTACCAAACTTCTAAAAAAATTAAGGTTTTAAATACTTATAAAATAACAAAAAGACCATCGTATTGTGCAGGAAGATAACCCATATTGAGGTTTAAATTAAAATATTGTTCAACTGAAATTAGCCATATTCCGATATTTTATTTCTCTTATCATTTTCTTATTAAATAAGAAATCTACCAGCATATATACGTTTAATATTTTATTTAGTCACTAACCAGACAAGTATCCATCCTTCAAAAAAGGTTAAAAAGTATTTTTTTCAAACTTTTAGGCACGTGCATAAGAATTATTTAAATGAATGAAATGATTGATTGCTATTTCATGTTCATAAAACATATAAATGTATATTTCGACATGAGATTTTGTCAAAGACACATGCGCTTAACATGATTTCTTTTTTTGGAGTCTGTTAAAAAACAATTGTCTGTCTAGTAGCCCGCAAAATTGTTAACCACACCATTAACTTCCGATTGATGGAGATTAGGCTTTCATGTTTCTCAATTATTTCTTGTTAGAAGACCTTCCCGTGGATGCTAACATTTTTAACCCTTTTTAGCTCACCTGAGCCGAAGGCTAAAGTGAGCTTTTCTGATCACATTTTGTCCGTCGTCCGTCCGTCTGTTCGTCCGTAACTTTTCACATTTTCGACTTCTTCTCAAGAACCAATGGGCCAATTTTAACCAAACTTGGTACAAAGCATCCTTAGGTAAAGGGGAATTTAAATTTAAAAAAATGAAGGGCCAAGTCCCCTTACAAGGGGAGATAATAAAAAAGGTGGGGTAGTGTCGATATTAAATTGTTAAAATCATGACCCCCAGAGGTAGGGCGGGGCGACAATAGGGAATCCAAGTTTTACATAGAAATATATAGAACAAATCTTTAAAAATCTTCTTGTCAAGAACCACTTGGCCAGGAAAGCTGAAATTTATGTATAAGTATACTGGGGTAGCGTAGATATTAAATTGTTAAAATCATGACCCCTGGGGTAGGGCGGGGCCACACTAGGGAATATAATTTTTACATAGAAATATATCGAACAAATCTTTTAAAATCTTCTTCTCAAGAACAGCTGGGCCAAAAAAGCTGAAACTTATATAGAAGCATTCTTGGGTAGAGTAGATATTAAATTGTAAAAATTATGACCCCAGGGGGTAGGGCGGAGCCACAATAGGGAATTCAATTTTTGCATAGAAATATATAGAACAAATCTTTTAAAATCTTCTTCTCAAAAACCACTGGACCAGGAAAGCTAAAATTTATGTGGAAGCATCCTGGGGTAGTGTATATATTAAATTGTAAAAATCATGACCCCCGGGGTTAGGGCGGTGCCTCAATAGGGAATCCAAGTTTTTCATAGATATATTTAGGAAAATTATTTTAAGAATCTTTTTCTCAAGAACCACTGGTCCAGGAAAGCAGAAATTTATGTGAAAGCATCCTTTGGTAGTGTTAATTCTAAGTATTAAAATCATGAAAGGGGGTAGGGGGGATGATAGGTATAGCAAGAGGAGAAATCTGGTAAAGAACTTCATCACCCAAGTTACTCAGGTGAGCGTGTGGCCCATGGACATCTTGTTCTTTAACCCTTCAGTAAGACATACTTTCGAAAACTCTAAATCTAACCATAGATATTCAATTGATGATAATAGGGATTTTAAGTTTCACAGTTTTATTTTTTGAGAGAATGCTGCTCTTGATGTATAGACATTTTTTGGCCTTTGAGATTGTCTTACAATCTCGAAGTTTCTATCGTTGTCATAAGCTACCTAGTAATTAGGGGGCATCATTGTTTCATAAACACATTTTGATTATAATCTGCATTGTGTTGAAAAAAGTTACCAAAAATAAAAACAGATATTTTTCATATCCTTTCCAACCTACGCAACAGGGCAGGCCCCCATGGCGTAGTGTTTAAAACGTTGTTTGGGACATGGATCTACTGAAAAATCGTCCTTGATATGATATTCACAAGATGAAACACGACCTTTAAGTCCGGTTTAATGGTGGCTTATAGGTCCTTAATGGTGGTTAAATGGCTGTCTTTAAGTCACCATTAAGTCACCATTAAGTACCTTTAAGTAACATTTACACCACCATTAAGTTACCATTAAGCCAACTCCTTAATGGGTGCTTAAATGTAGCTTAATGGTAGCTTAATGGTGGCTTACAGGTCCTTAATGGTAACTTTTACCATTAAGCTACCATTAAGCTAGACTTACAGGTGTTTAATGTCCAAACTCCATTAAGCTACCATTAAGCTACCATTAAGCCACCATTGAGCCAACATTGAGCCACCATTGAGTCACATTACGCAGTCGATAATATTGTTTATATGGGTGAAAATTTATTTTTATAATGATATGTTATCAATATTATAAATGTAGAGTTCGCACATATCTTGATTAGGTAAAAATAATGAAAAAGAACGAAATTCAAAATTAGAAAAAAAAACGCCACAGTTGGGGCGCGATCCCATGACCTTAGGGTTGCAAGGCGAATTCCTTATCAATTAGGCTATCGCCGCTCTTGATTATAGAAGGAAAATATTAAATATTTAACCTTTATTTTTTTCAAAATTTGCTTGGACTTGTAAAGGTATTTTATAGTATTTTGTTGAACATTTCCAAAAGTCTTGAATTGATTTATTAATCAAAATATAAACAATTTTATTTGTGGATATTTTTAAAAGGCTTATACCACATTAATATATCTACACTGAGTTCGGCTTTTAGATTGATGTAATGTGATTGAGTTCTTCGCTCTGTTATTCGAAAATTTTCGAAATGTAAACATTAAATCATGATTGAAAATAAATTAATGATAGATAAAACACAAAAATCTATCATCGAAAAAGAAAGAGAAAAAACAGATTCTACTATTATTTTAATATACTGCGGATATTAACGGTTTCTGTGTCAACAATTTAGTGACAATCCTCGCGTAAGAGTTACCTGGTTAATTACGTTTACAAAAACATTTTTTAGAATATCATATTCAGTTTCAATTCTTTTTGTATCATAATGGGTATTAAAATAATTGACTTTTTACGATGAATAATAATTTTTAAGTTGATATATGCTTGCGTTAAATTGAAATTTTGTAAAAATGATTGATCATTAAAATCTGTCAGTGTACGTTGTGTATGTATAGTTTCCTGTTAGTTTACCGGGGACGGGGGGACACCTAATTCAGGTCTTTTGTCTGACCAGTCGGTTTACTGTACACTGATCATCTGTTAATCCTACCCCGTTTCTCAATGTGTATACATCTGGTCGGATGTCATGTGAAAATCGATTTTGAAATAACAATCATTGAAGACCGACTAGATTTTGACGGATACTTTCCGCTGCATTATGAAAAAAAATAACAAACTAGGAGACTTATTGTTCACAGAACAATAAGAGGTCTTTCCACCTTTTTAATTTCAATTTCATTTAATATTTATCTATTTAAAATTAAATTTCATAAAAAAAGAAACCAGGAATGGCTTAAAAGAAGAAAAAAAATGATAATAATCTTTTTTTTAGGTGACCTTGACTTTTGACCTTCAAGTCATATTCAAGGTCAAAGGTCAAGGGTCACATTGTAATTAACCCCATGTTTCTATGACTTATAGTTTTAAAGTTATAAGGTTAAATAGTAAGCACAAAAGCATTTAAGGGCAGTAACTCAATCAAGGAGTCACCAGATCCTTTTGCACTTGAACATAAAAGTTTTGCCTAAAGTCATATAAGACATTAAAGAAGGTTTCATATCTTTGCGGTTTACGGTTTTGGAGCAATAGCAATAAAAATGTTTTTCGTACAAGGGGCAATAATTTTTTATAGGGTCAATCTTAAGGGACGAGAATGAAATTTAAGACACAGTTTTAAAAGTACATATTAATGATGCATAGACGTTAAGCATACGTTGAAAGAAAAAAGAGATATAAAAAGAGCTAAATTTCTCAGTTTTGAAATGACCTTGACCTTTGACCTTTACATGAATTTTAAGCTCAAAGGTCAAAGAATCTTATGCAGTTGGGCTTATGTCTCTATACCTTCTCGATTTGAAAATTTTTAAATATTTCTAAAATTCAGAGACTTTCAAGGGCAATAACTCATTGAAGGAGTCACCAAATACTTTCACAATGAATAGATTCCAGAACCCTCTCAATTAGTCAAAGACTTTAGTGAAGGTTTCATATTTCTACGGTTTACGGTTTCGAAGTAGTAGCTATAACAAGGTTTACCGCACAAAGGGTGATAACTTTTAATAGGGTCAATCTTACGGAATACGAATTGAATCTTTAAGATAGTTTTAAGAGTACATATTAATGATGCTAAGACAGTTTGTATATGTTAAGAGACAAAAAAGATATAAAAAGAGCTTAATTTCTCAATTTCGAAATGACCTTGACCTTTGACCTTTACATGAATGTTAAGCTCAAGGCTCAATGAATCTTATGCAGTTGGTCCCATGTCTCTATCACTTCTCGTTTTGAAAATTTTTAATTATTTGTACAATTCAAAAAGTTTCAGGGGCAATAACTCATTGAAGGAGTCACTGGATACTTTCGCAATGAATAGATTCCAGAGTCCTCTCAATGAGTCGAAGACTTTAGTGAAAGTTTCATATTTCTACAGTTTACGGTTTCGAAGGAGTAGCGATAACAAGCATTTCTTGCGAAAGGGGCAATAACTTTTAATAGGTTCAATCTTACGGAATATGAATTGAATCTTTAAAATAGTTTTAAGAGTACATATTAATGATGCTAAGACAGTTTGTATATGTTAAGAGACAAAAAAGATATAAAAAGAGCTTAATTTCTCAATTTTGGAATGACCTTGACCTTTGACCTTAACATGAATTTTAAGCTCAAAGCTCAATAAATCTTATGCAGTTGGTCCCATGTCTCTATCACTTCTCGTTTTAAAAAATTTTAATTATTTGTAAAATTGAAAAAGTTTCAGGGGCAATAACTCATTGAAGGAGTCACCGAATACTTTCGCAATGAATAGATTCCAGAGTCCTCTCAATGAGTCGAAGACTTTAGTGAAGGTTTCATATTTCTACGGTTAACGGTTTCAAAGGAGTAGCGATAACAAGCATTTCTTTCGAAAGGGGCAATAACTTCGAAAGCGGACATAGTTCATACGCGTTGGGTCAAATTTGTTCATAACTTTTAATGACCTTTACGATGAACAAAAAGTCTTTTCGATAAATGTCGAAACAAAAAATCAGCGGAAGAAGAATAATAATAATAATAAACAGAAGAAAATCAATAGGTCTTTCCACAGAAAGGTGGAAAGACCTAATTAATTAGAATTATTCATGATGTAAAAGCCATTAAAAAGTTTTTGATGGTAAAGGTCAATCTTTGAAAATTAAACATTTGTATACCAGTAGACCCCCCCCCCCAAAAAAAAAGGACAGAGATTTTTTTTTTTCATGAGATTATATAGTTATATTCATGTGAATTCTGTAGCTGAATGTTTCTTTTAACACATGAAATAAAAATACTATTTTGTTATTAAAAAGTAATATATATTTTGTATTCATGAATATAGATAATTATAAGAACAAATTGATTTTTGGTAAAGTAAATTTAAGATATTTCACAAGGACTTGCTGGGGGTGTGTAATAATTATTTATTTTTAAAAATCATATACACTAAAAATAAAAACAACGTATGTAATAATGATTTATTAAAAAAAAATAATATACGGTTCTGATACAGGATATCTTGTTTTATTATCACTGTAAATGATTTTCAAAAAAAAATTAGACACCTCGAGCAAGCCCCTGTTGCTATTAGCTAACTTTGTTCCCAGTGATCAAGTTTATGCATGTTGACAAAAAACTCGTAGAAATTATGATTGAGACAAAATTATGAGTTGGAATAGATTTTGCGTAAATGATATTAAAATAACTAAAAGTTAGTTCAAAGATTCTATATAAGATGCGTAAAAATTTAATGAGGGTTGACCATTAAGTCACCATTAAGCTCAGCTTAATGGTGGCTTAATGGTAGCTAAATGAAGTTTGTACATTAGGCACCTGTGAGTTGCAGCTTAATGGTGGCTTAAAGGAATTAACTTCTTTAAGCCACCATCAAGTCACCATTAAGCTACTATTAAGCGATTGCTTAAAGGTGGTCTTTCGTCTTGTGATTTACATAACTTGAAGGTGTAATTGTCATGCTTGATTGTAAGTTGTTCTACTCTTGCTGCAGTCCATATCCCAATCGAAGTACTTGAATGGGACTATGAAGCTCGAAGACGATACGTAGATTGTCTAAGGAAAGGGACCCAGGTGCTGCACAGAGCTCGTGCGATGATAGTAGGATGTGCTGGAGCTGGCAAAACCACATTACTCGAGCGTCTACAAAATCATAATATCGACAAACTAAAGGAGATAGAGTCTACAGTTGGGTTGGAGGTTCATGAAAACATTTTCGAAATAGAAAACAACTCCTTAAAAGGTTTATATAAAAAAACAACAAAAGGTTCAAAAAGTTTTATGCTGGCAAAATTTGTTTGAGATATTTCTATTACAGGTTTATATATATTTTTGTTATGCCTGTAGAGCAAAGCGACACTTAGGGATCACGTGCTCGGAATCTGTCTGTCTTTCTAGCTGTTTAACTGACCGTCTGTCACACCCTATATTTAGAACTCTAAGGCTATATAAGTAATATTATTCACATACTGCTTTGCACTATGACTTTTGTAACTTACCATGGTTTTTGACCTTGACCTAACCTTGACTACTTTTCAAAATAGTTGATAGTGCCAATGTACAGCATACTTTTGACTTCTGAGAGTTAAGTATTTGCCATACAGCATGTATACTCATTTTTATAAGACAATATAAAAAATTAAAATCCTGTCATCTGGACCTTGATTACTTCGCTATAAATATCGTTGTCCAGTTGAAATTAACTTATGACTGTTGACATTTGAGAAGCAGGATATGATTATAAGCATTTATATATGATTATGAGCTTATGTTATTGCACTTTGTTTCTAATTTTATGAGCTTTGATATTGATAACTGTTCGTTATCTCCATATCCTTCTTGAGGGTTAGGGAGAGTCATCGTTCATTTTGTGGCAGCCTTATACCTTATACGGTTGTAATTTTTTTTCCAGGCAAATATATGAACTTTAATGCTTACGAGTATATCAAATAAAAATTGATCACTCTTTCAGTTATTTACATCATTTATGAAACTGCAAAGTATGTGACACTTTAGAACACTCTAAAATTGATTATCAAGATTTACTGAAATGTTTTTCTTACAGCTCTTTCAAAAGAACTTAATAATGAAAACAAATGTTTACTGAGTGTTGTGGACTTTGCTGGACAGTGTGCTTATTACGCTTGTCATCAGGTCTATCTAAGCAGAAGAGCTCTTTATCTTCTTGTGATTGATCGATCCAAACCATTTCAAGATCAAGTTGACCGGAAATTGTGTGAACAGGAAGGAACCATGTTCTCTGACTGGACATATGGCCGTAAGATTTCAATTCTTCTTTATCTTCTTACATGTCGGGTTTATTGTTGTTCTAGATCTGTTGCATTATTTTTGTCACGAATGACAGAGGAAAGGCCGAACGGGATACTGTATATTTGACTGTCTTCAAAAGAGAATATAACCGAAGAAAATAAATAAGCATACCTGTTAAATTAACTCCATATAAACTTCAAATGATGTTTGCTTTTAAACTCCATTTTACATATCTTTGTATATGCCCTCTCAGCCAAATCCTCTTTATACAACATGAACAATTCCATAGCTACAAATATCACGTCATCGGTGGTAGATTCTAATCAAAACGGCAGATGTAGCATAACAAAATAAAACATATTACGAAATTTTTTGTTCTAAAATTGACGTCATCTCGCCCACTATGACGTTATAATGTTTCACTGATGAAGTGAAGGTAGAATATTCTAAATTTTTTTTTATTACCAATGCACAGTCTTTAAGGTCGATTCCGACCAGGAATTTTCAATGTTGAAAAAACGGATAAAAAATTATCAATCGCTATCATACATTACTTGTTAAAGATCCTGCTACATGTAGTTGAAGCTGACCTTTTCCGCAAAGGTGAAAACGATCGACGTTAGAATAAATTAGAAATATAAATTCTTACCTATTTAAATGTATAATAAAATTGTATATTTTTACAAAAGACAAACAAATGTCGTAAATGTAGTATTCGTTATAGAAATGATATAATATAGTTATGAATAGTTATAAATATATAACAGGCTTATAATGGAAGCTTTTTTGTGAGTAAAAAAAAGAATTAAAATGAATAACATAATATCTTTCTTTGCAGAATACATTATTTTCTGGTTAAAATCGATCCACACCTACTGTGATGATGACACACCAGTAATCACGATCGCCACACACTGTGACAAGATACAGGTAAAGTATTGCTTTTGTTTTCAATGTAAAGCTGAACACTTCTCATAAATAGGCACTGTCAGACGCGTATATAAACGGTTCGCTTTCGTTACACCCGATTGCACACTCGAAACTCGTGCCCGACATGTAGTACTCCTATCGTGGTGTTAGATTTTTTGCGTTTATTTCTTGTTTTTATGTGCATTTTCTGTTTGTAAATAATGTATTGACCTGCATTATTCATTATACTTTTGTTCTGTTTCGGAAAAAATGCGTTAAATTTGATAATTTCATCGATATTGAGTAGCACGCTTTGTAAGATGTACGTCTACACTCGTCGGATCTCTATAGTAAAATACATTGAACTGACTAGCGATCTGCTCCTTATATACGAGTTGTAAGGAGAGCGTTGAAGAACGGGAAAATGGCGGACTAAGCCTATTTACGAGTAGTGTTCAGCTTTAATACAGCATAAAAATAACAAATGGATGCGAGTTTTCTTACGAAAAATGTTCACAGAGATTTAATTAAACTGTCACAGAATAGAAACAAAAATTCTATGTGGAACTAATATTCTTCAGAGACTCTCTCTATTTTCATTCTCAATCCTTTTGTATGAAGTGGCAACCCCTTTGATTGTATATATATCAAATGTCCAACGTGGGTGCACAGTACACTTTCTGTTTAAACGATTTCCTACGATAATATGCCCAAAGGAGTCATTAAAATATTTTTTAATTACCCTCCAACATTCACCTCACGATTCTACGTGTACATGAATATATATAATGATTTTACTATATTGGACAAAGCATATAAATGATTGGTTTGTTCCTTTTTTGAAAAGAAGGTAAATGAATTACTTTCTGTTAGACTTGAAAATAATAATCCCTTTATGAATTTTCACTATGACCACGTAGTGGAACTATTTAAAAATGAGATGTAATGAAGATAAATGGTCCAAATGCTTAAAATGAAATTGATTTCTTTTCAATCCTCTTTTTTTGCACTTGTTCAATATTTATTAGTGATTCTCTTTATTATGTGCCCGGATCGATAAATCCGGGGCGTATATTGTTTTTGTCCTGTCTGTCTGTCTGTCTGTCTGTTTGTTTGTTTGTTTGTTTGTATCCAAACTTTAACCTTCGCCATAACTTTTGAACCATGAAAGGTAAAAAACTTCATATTTGGTATACATAATTCACTAATCAGGTGCTTTCAAATGAAACCAATATTAATGACTTCATATTTGGTGTGCATAATCCACTCATCAAGTTATTTCAAATGACACCAAGGTCTATGACCCTGTGACCTTCACTGTTATCTAAGTTTGTATGCTAAAAATAGCTTTTTCGATTTTTGTTGCCGCCGGGTGCATAATTTTTCACAAACACATCTTGTTTTAAATACTAATTACAGTGATTTTTACTGAATTAGTCGACAATGATATTTTTATACTGAATTAGTCGACAATGATCTTTTTATACTACTACTTATTAATGAATTAAACTTAATTCGTTTGTGGAATTTCTATTTGTTCTTTTTTGCAATTTTATGTCGCTATATTCCCATTATAGGTGCAAAATGATAATGTAATGTTTGTTTGAAATTTACAGAATGTTGATAAATCCATTTATGATGACTTGTTTGAGCTCTTAAAAGATGAACCTGAACTCATGATGCATATAGACAGTTCCAAATGTTTCCACATTGGATTTCCTTTGATTGATGATGGACCAATCGACAAACTTACTGATATAGAGGAATGCATTGCGTCCATTGCCTTAGAGGACCGATGGAAAGAAACTATCCCAGAAGACTGGGCATTATGTGAGACTGCGTTTAGAGAAAATAAGCAGAGAGGGAAAAAAATGATTTCTCTATCGAATTTCAAAAAGCAAGTGTCCAGTAAAATGTCAAAAAATGATAAGGAGACTTCTGATATGCTACGCTTTTACAATGATATTGGCAGTATCTTGCATTTTAACGAGGAAGATCTAAAAGACAAAACAATTGTAGATGTCCAATGGTTTGTAGACTGTTTCAAAAACATTATTACAGATACAAATCATGTCAAAAATATAGCTAAAAACTACGCGCAATGGCAGGATTACAATAGAAGTGGTTATCTTTCTGAAAAACTCCTACATGAGATATGGAAAAAGACAAAATTAGACCTTAGAAAATGCAAACCAACTTTGAAGTACATGCAACGTCTCGCTTTGGTTGCTGTTGGGAAGGAATTTCATTATATCCCTTGTATGAATAAATTGGACTTCGGCAATGATTTAAAGAGATACATCTCATCTTTATCACAGAACTCATCCGTGTTGATCTTCAAATTTGAGTTCCTTCCACATTTCTTTTACTTTCGTTTAGTTGTTGCTTGCATGGTAGACGCACACTGGACTGTAGTCGAGGATGCTGGACAAAAATATGTGTTCAAAACCGCTGTTTGTTTCACTATTCAGGATCATTTTATTGTTTTGGCTGTCACTATGACAACAATTCAAATTCAAATATTTAGACAAGGAGATGTTCTTAGTTTTGAGGTCACAAAGAAAATAAGAGATACAATAATAGAAAGTCTGAAGAGACTTACGAAAAACTTTCACAAAAAGGCAATATACTTAAAAGGATACCAGTGTTCCAGGCAAAGTGTTCTTGAGGAACTTACGTCAGATTTTCTCTTGGAAGAAGAAATTTTAGGAAAAGGACAGATAACTTGCCCAAGACATGGAGGGAAAAGTCATCATTTTGTCAGTGAAAGAGAGCTTCTCCTATACTGGACAGATGGTATGCTAATTATATGTTGCTTTTAATAACATTTCACTATTAATTGAGCATTTTACTTTAACAAATATAAATTAAGTAACAATTAAATACTAAGCAGTATATATTTCTATTTTATCTTTTATGAAACTAAAAGCGTCATTTAAAATTGCATAGAACTTATGGTTATCGTAATAAATTTCGAAGTATTTATTCATTTAATTTTTGACAATCGTAAAGTCCAAGAAATGCCTAATTATTATATTCGCATAGAAATTCAATTTTAATGTAAGCATGGTCACTTAACGAGCTAAAAACTGTTTAAAATTATCTCTGAGAAATATATAAAAATGAAGGCGAATTTGAAAACTTTGTTTCATTAGAAGAATAGCTGAAAAACCCGTATAAATGATGTGTTTTTGATAAATCTAAAGACTAGTCTTTCGGGCGATTTAAATTTAAGATGAGTTCAAAAATAAAACAATAGAAAGGAGAATAGTAGAAATAACTTTCAATGTAGTTGACCGAAATCTGTAGGTACACAAAACAATACAAATGCTCTAAGTAAAATAAATCTGAAAATGTCAGATATGTTATCAAGACGTTTTTAGCTAACCTGAGCCGAAGGCTCAAGTGAGCTTTTCTGATCACATTTTGTCTGTCATCCGTCTGTCTGTCTGTCCGTCTGTAAACTTTTCACATTTTCGACTTCTTCTCAAAAACCACTGGGCCAATTTTGACCAAACTTGATACAAAGCATTCTTCGGTAAAGGAAAATTCAAATTATTAAAATAAAGGGCCTAGTCCCTTCACAAGGGGAGATAATCAAGAAAGACAAAAATAGGGTTTGGTCATTAAAAAATCTTCTTCTATAGAACAACTGGGTCAGAAAAGCTGAAACTTATGTGAAAGCATCCTGGGGTATGATCCCCGGGGGAAGGGCGGGGCCACAATGGGGAATCAAAGTTTTTCATAGAAATATATAGGAAATTTTTTTGAAAAACTTCTTCTCAAGAACTACAGGGCCAGAAAAGCTGAAACTTATGTGGAAGCATCCAGGGGTAGTGTAATTCTTAATTGTAAAAATCATGACCCCGGGGGAAGGGCGGGGCCACAATGGGGAATCAAAGTTTTACATAGAAATATATATAATAGAACAGTTTACAGATTGTTTGAAACCAAGATCATATGCTTAGTACATATATCAGAGACTTATATCAATAAAATAATTTTTTTTTAAAACCAAATTTAGAAATTTCACTTTGTGATCAAAATCAAATCAATGCATTAATTTACATTTTATGGTAAAAATCTATTCTCATACATAAATGCAGAGGACATATAGGGCTATACATTGTAGACAATAGCATTTGCAGTACCCAACAACAATTAAATATGTAAATTTTTACTTATTATTAAAGAAAAAAGAATAAGAACCTTGCACCCACCTTTTCGAAATTACGATTTGTAAAACAGAATAGTACATTTTATAAAAACATTGTACTTTCTAGTATTTAAATCTTGTTAACTTAAAAGTATTGCGTTTCAACGATTCTGCATTATCACTACTACATTAATAAAAATTGATGAGAATGAAAAATATAACTGATATTGTTTGATAATAAAATTGACTATGTGAAATTCTTGCTGATGAATGCTGAATGAATTACTACTTTTGTTGCTTATACATTATGTACTTTAGTTGTTTCTGATAAATACCTATATTCATTGTTGTCTTTTCTGCTGTGTCTGATAATGTTGATGTTTGTTGGATGCTGGAAATTAAGTATTTTTACTGAAATCCTTGTTTTTATAGTGAAAATAATGATAAAGACGATAAGGAATTAAGGATTCTGTTTTTTTTTTCCTGAAAGACAAGAAGTATTGGTTCACATTATTCTCTCCTTTACCTGACGATATGATGTATATATATATAAACTATTCTTTTTCCAAATATTTAAAATCCTTTAGTACCCTTTCATTCACTTTTAGAGTAATTTTTCCTCAAGTATCTGTAACTTCGATTTAATATTTAAGAAAAACAGGAGGAAATCACAGAAGCGAAAATTACCCAAGGAATGCAAGAGCAAAGAAGGGAAAATATTTCAGGTAATGGTTAGCCGGAAAATTAGTAGATGTTTTATCTGATACCTATACAATTGTTTAAAAAGTGAAAAGAAAGCAACATAAAATTCATTTCAATTTTTAACAGTATCAACATTCAGAAAGCCAAAGAACAACTCCCTTCTTTCCACACAATTGAACAATTTTTTCTTACGAGGTTGGCAGCATGGTGTGGGTCATCTACTGTGTTGTGATTTAGCAGGAACAGCATTCAGAGTAGGTGATCGGTATCTGTTGACGGCTTTTCACATAATCGAAAACACAATGGGTAATTATATTCATATACATGTATTTCTATTTTTTCTCTGTGATAACTCTTTGAAAATTAGTAAGGTTGATTTTTTTTTATTCGCCTTTTATGCAAATTATTCCTCGTTTTCAACTATCGTTGTATCTTCGCTAGCCAAGGGTTTCCGATCCGATACCTACTCTACAACCCTTGGCAGATTTAGTCCTATCAAACGGGAACTTTAATTGCGCCGCCTATTGCCGTAATTGAGTTAAGTCCCTTAAAGCTCTTTAGTATTTGTCCAATGAAAATAGCTGTAACATACGTAAATCAATATGACTTTTGAAACAATTTGGCGACCTCCATGCAATGGGAAGTGGAATATATCCCAACAACCTCATACAGCTGTGGGCAGTTGGCACACTTCAAGATTGGTAGAAAATATCGTTCTTCGTGGAGTTTTTGTCAAGAGTTTGAAAACGCTTTCTACATGTTGCCGTGTCAATTATTATCAATGACCTGTGGCATTTGATTGGCTTAAATTGATGCACCTAAAATGCGTAACACGGACTTATGTGGTCCTTTCAATAATTCTTAAAAACATATATAATCAAAAGAAAAACATTTCAAATTTATTGCTACCTTGTTTTTTTGCACATATCACGTCCTAACTTTCATCCCTTGTGAATAATACTCATCTTTTGCATAAAACACGAGCATACTTTAATAAGTCCGAAAATTGTCGATTAGTAAAAACCTTGCGAAGACTTGGACTTCGCAGCCAATCAAATTCGTTTGCGCGAGTTCTTAAATTTTCAGCCAAATCTGCCAAGGGTTGTAAAGTAGGTATCGGATCGGAAATCCTTGGCTAGCGAAGATGCTATCGTTGATGCTTTCAACTAAAACGACAGTGATTCTGTAAATCAATATAAACAAAAATATAGTTGATAAACCTCGTTAACATTACAAATGTCGTTATGGTGAAAAACAATAATTAAATTATAAATTCAATAAGGACGTAAATTTAACACAAAAATTATATATCAATAAAAAGTTGTTTCCTTTTTATTTCATATAGATGCGTACTTAAAAACAATCATAGAAAATGCCATGTGTGACCCAAATCGTGGAAACAACTATCTGTATCTCTTACAAGTGTTGGAAGTCAGAGTGAATGGATCAGGAACAGAGATGATAATAGAGAAAGGAATTAAGGAGTGGATTACAAAATGTAAAGAAAATATCTGGATAAGCAGCTTATTGGAAGCCATGAGAGCCACTGGATTCTCCGTAGCAAGAGGTAAATTTAAGCCATACAGATATTGTTTGTAAATTTAATATATTTTAAAATTTTATTTCTTACTTTTCAAATCTTTAATTTTGTAGAAAATATCTTGAAAATTATTGGTGAAAACCAAATGCAAATTGTCTTTGGTCGCATGAAAGAACACGAAGAGGGTGTAAAATATCCAGTGAAATATGACATCCCATTCTATAGTAAGACTGAAGACATTGCTATACTGGAAATTAATTCAACAGATTTATCCTGCTTACCAATGGCGTTTGCATTAGAAAGATCAATTATAGCGCCAGAGTCTATTCACATCGTTGGTTACCCGGCATCACATGGGAGGAAACAAATTTTTGACCCAAAGTGCCCTTTAATTTTAGAAATGGAAGCTCGATCGACACTAGCGCAATGGAAGGCGATATATCCCGGGGAGAATTTCGAAAATTTCAGTAAGGCCTGTGATTCTGCCTTTTCTGGTAAAGAGAAAGTGTTGTTTCACTGTTCTGAATCTACGGCTCACGGAGCCTCGGGTAGTCCTGGACTGATACTCTCAGACACCGACAAACCAAAGGTGTATCTCATGTTACAGGAAGGATTTCCCTCGTTTGTGTACGGTAACAATTGTCAGATAGATATCAAGACTGTTCCAAAAGAATCGCTTATTGAAAGTGGAATTAGTATGTCCAGAGTGTACTCACTACTCAGCACTACACCGTACTTAGTACACCTGAGAAATGCCATTTTCCATTTCTGATCATCTCGTATTGAATATGTGATGTGGTACTGGCAATAAAGTTTTCTCCGAGTAGAAAGCTCAGAATGGACATCAACGTAAAGTACACGGGTGCATGGGTCTCGGAGAGAAAATACAGTTATGATTATTGAGACTATCTCTTTTTTGCGAATATTCGTTTTAAATTAAAGCATATAATATTCATGTGTTGTTTCTTCCCAAAAACAATATGCATTAATTCAAATATGTTTGCTTATTTTTTATGTTTTGTTTCATTTCTTAACTTACGTTTGAGTCAAGATGACAAAGTAGCACAAAAATACTCATGTTGAATTCCATTGTTCTTCCCCATTTCTGTTACCTTTGAAGAACAAAATATATATTTCTATTGTTCATGAGAATGTATATTATGATATTTTTAATGAAATAACAATTTCAGTACTGAAACGTATACTTATTCAGGAAGAAAACAATTATGTCAAAAAATATAATTATCTACCCATCAAATCCAATTATATTCACGCAATGTTTTATTTCGAATGTCTTCTCACTTCACCAATTTATGTAAGACTAACTAATCTTTAATTGCGTTTGTTTTGTTTTTTTAAATATTACATAGTATGGAATTCACAATTTTTTTGGGAAAAAAATATTTATCAACCCTTTCTTGTTAACAATTTGTTGAAATGGATTTTGTACAAAATTTTGAACGAGATATATACGCGACAACTTTATATTTTGTTTGGTCTTCACAGATATATATGTAGACTTCCTTATTCTAAGAATGAAAATAATGTACCAGTGTCACTGTGAATAGCGCATGAGTGTTTGTGCATATTGTCTCATTCGTGCGCTGTTATGTTTCTAAGACATCTATTTATAGTACTGCACATGATCGACAGATAATCTACAAGAATACTAGTTACATATTTTTATGATATTTTTGACTGGTAGTAGATATTAAGTTATATGATCTGTGTCATTTGATATTTAAGATGAAATAAATGTTTGAATTTGTTATAATCATTGCTTTTTGATGGTATTATATCCCCGATTCTCATAATATTGTGGTATTGTATCTATATTGAAATGTCTACCTGATTTTTGTACAGGTTGTGATCTATCTGACTTTGCTGTTAAGTACAAATCGAAATAAACATAAAGAAAATGGGTCTAAAGTTAAATTCAAAAGTGATTGTGCAAATGATATATTTCAAATTATCTAGTTTAAAGATTTCAAAAGATGTCTGTTTTCGTAAAAATACAGGATATCGGGTAATTATTGCAATTTCATTTAATATGTAGATCATAGACAGGAAACATACAGTCTTGATATTCACTTAGCATAAGAATCTATCATCATACGAAACTGGATCTCTGCACTTCTTTGTTGTTGATCGGGACATTAAATATGTTTATTTGATGCTTCAGGTTGCATTAAAAGAGATCGGGAGGTAAATATTTGTTTTCTATATATTCTGAATAGTGTCATGGCTTATATGATGCTAAAACATTTTGCACGGAAATATAACAAATTTTGATCTGAAAATTTCAAGAATTGACACTACACATTTCGGGATGCATTTGATTGGAACATGCTTGATATCTCACAAAGTAATACTTATCCTTTATACCTAAGAAAAGTAGAAATTATGTTGTATATTAATAAAGGTATATTAAAACTCTAATTCAGAAAGTTCAGAGTAGAAATCTGGAAAATTTGTAACCGATATTGCCATTCCGTGCTTATTGATTGATTGATTGATTGTGTATTGTTTAACGTCCCTCTCGAGAATTTTTCACTCATATGGAGACGTCACCGTATGCCGGTGGAGGGCTTCAAATTTTGACCTTTACTCGGCACTCAGGGCCATTGAGCAGTGAGGGATCTTTATCGTGCCAACGCCTGCCGCTGACACGGGGCCTCGGTTTTTAAGGTCTCATCCGAAGGACCCGCAACTTTCACTTCAAAGTGCCGAGCGCATGGCGAAGGAACAGTTGCTACCAACTTTAACGACTAGGTCAGTCGCGGCCGAGATACGAACTCACGACCTCCCGATCACGGAGCGAGCGCTCTACCGACTGAGCTACCGTGAACGGTACCGTGCTTATTGAAGTGTGCTGAATTTAACAAATTGAATACATCTGGTGAAAAGCAAATCGTTTTGTTGACAGGACAAAATTTCTATTATTGTTAATTTTCACGATTCACTAGGAGTGTTCTTTTTCTACTTTTAAGAATCAGGGATAAAGTTCAAACTTTACTTAGTGAACGTGCAAGCATGTATCCATCATACGCGTCTCAGAATGTGTAATTTCAACAATTTACAATTTCCACACAAAATTATTTAATCAAATTATATTTCCGTGTGAAATGCTATAGCAATATGTAAATCATGGTCTTATGCAGATCAATTACAAATCAAGTACTTGTTATCATTAAGTTTAACAACGTGTTATCTAGATGTCCTTTATACGATTTCAGTGATAAAACTCTGAAATAGACATCATCAGAGCAATATCTCCCCGGCCCCAAAAATGATTTGTTTACTTCATGTTGATGCTTCTCTTCTCCTATATATTTTATAACAATCTGAATTTTTTTTCACAATTTTGCATTATTTCAAAAATAATTTAGTAAAAGCAACAAGGGTTTTACCGAATGTGAGTTATTTCAACTTGACTGCAGATTTCAAATCAAAATTATGCGAAAGAAAAAGAACCAAGTGTGGTCCTGCAAGTTGATTTAAACCACCCAAGTCGCGAGTCTCAAGTGAGCTTCTCGTATGATCGCATTTGTCTGTCGATAATTTGTTTGTCTTCCGGTGACGGTATGTTCACTTTTCAATTCGTTGCTTCTATATAGCCACTTGACCTCTTTCAATCAAATTCAATTCCAAACAAGATATCTTCAGAGGAAGTAAATACAATTCTGTTCAGGAGAAGGACCATGTACTTTTGCAATGGGAAAATAACTTTAAAAGTTTTGAAATTTTATTTACATCTTTTAAAAATCCTAAAAAGAAAGTATAAACAAAGGTGGAATGCTTCATTATACAGTAAAGATTAATATTTGAACATATTGTAACCATCAGGGTTGGGGGGGGGGTCATATACCTGTATATATGTAAGCGATCAAAGCCATACATTGAAGTTCGTTGGATACATTTAAAATCACAATAATTCTTCAGAACTGTAAAGCCATGGTCAATCATATATGACAGTATCCTCAGGTATTGTATAGATTAAAGTTTATATTAAACAAAACCTAGGGTAGGGCCAATGAGCAATTTTAGTTAACATAACCGTTATAAGCTTTCAAAAAATCTGATGAAGAACAGCAAGATCATTATAGGTCAAATTTATATGAACGTGTCCTCATTAAGTGTTAAATACAAAGAATCAGGGGCATTAAGACCCTAAATATGCCCCAACCATAATGGACAAAATATTATAAATATTAAAAGAATTATTATTGAATCACACCTTTTCAGTCATATTTTGACGAAAAAAACACTATTAAGACAATTTGGGGTCAATACAAAAATAACACAATTTTCACTGATTTCTGGAAATTTTTAATATTTTTTTTTCTGTAAATATAATTAAAGAAATAAAAGATGGATTTTTAATACAAATACAACAGAAATGATCTTAAACACTTGAATAGAAACTATTTTTTTAGCTAAAAGTGGTAAAAAAAAACGGATTTTAATGTAAAACAGTTGTTTCTATGTTCAAAATCAGAGATATCTGGGAACTTAAGATAACTTTAAATGGACTCCACTCATATTATGTACTTTACGGTAAAAATATTTCAAATATAATCATATTAACTCTATCAGAAACTATAAATGAGGAAAAATAACCTTTAATTTAATTTTTCAAAGACAAGTACTATTTTATGTATTTAACATAAAAAGACTTTGAATTCACAAAGTGAACAAACAAGAAATGTAATCAACTAACATTTTTATTAACAATTCGTCAGCAAATACAATTAATCATTGAGTCGAATGCTGACTGACGTTTTTCATACCAATTGTTAGTCCATTATTTATACACTGAATTGACGACGGATTTTTTCCGTTATTTCCTGATCATGACAACGAGCACACGGCGGGTGTGACCGGTCGGCAGGGGATGCTCACTCCTCCATGGCACCTGATCCCACCTCTGATGTTTCGGAGGTCCGTGTTTGCTCTGCTCTTATTTTGTATATTGTTTAATGGACGTTGAGATTGAATACTGTTCTTTTTCTCCATATCCTTCATTAAACTTGACAAAAATAACAATAAGGGATTTCAGTTTGCAAAAACAATTCCAGAACTCCCATCACCCACCTATATTTTTACCAAAAAGATCATAGAAGTTTAACATCACACCACTCATGCCTACACTACATTTACTTATAATAAGATAATATTTGTCATCCTCACAATGTCATAAAAATGAACTAAGCATCAAAGAATTAGTTATACTAGTACATGTTTGTCTGGAAAGGTTTTGTAATTACATTGTATTATAAAAAATAACAAGTATTTTTATATAGTCATGTTATTTATTAAAAAAGTTCAATATGCAAATAAACACACTGCATAATAAACTATAGTTGTTACTATTATCTGAGAAACATTTTGTGATGCATTATGCATTTTACATCAGTATATTAATTTTGATAACAATTATTCATGAAGTATAATCATATGATAATAACAAATCATTTCATTTGTCAAGGTACATAATTAATCTTTCAATATTTACAACCAAACTTGTTAAACTCATGCAATGAATCTAATATGTTTTTGGGATGTACAATGTACTATATTTTAATTTCTCGATTATATAACAGATGTTAAGAACTCACAATTTAAACATTTAAAAAAATCATAGATACATAAAAATCCCTATTTACAATTAATAAATAACAATATATATACAGCCTTCCACTATATTGTTGAAACAATAATGGGCGTCTTATGCAGTGAATATCATATCCTGCAGATTGATTGATTGATTGTATATTGTTTAACATCCCTCTCGAGAATTTTCACACATATGGAGAGTCCGAGATGCCTATAATCTGCAGAACGTTCACTCTCAATAAACCAATGTCGCAATTCATGTCACTCTTCCGTTGCACCCATTTCACTTTCTGATGAGCCATCCATTACTGCAGTAAGCACAGCTGCATCCTCAAGGTAGTCAGCCAAGTCTTGAGTAGGTCTTACTGCAAAGTTTGTGTGTCTTTCATAGCCAAGAAACCACAATACTGACGCCACATGGGCACGACACTGACAATACCAACAAGTAACAGCTCCAGTAACAGAATACAATGTATTGTTTTGGACCATCTCCAGGCATCCTACAATTAAAATATGAATATCAAAATTAAATTACTATATATATTATGTATGCACATTTTGTCTATAACTATGGAAGGAGGAAGGGGGGGGGGGGGGTACTTGTACAGTGTATATACATTTGCATAAGATTTTCTTTATATATGAAAAAAAGGGAATAATTTATTAATATTACCAGGTATAATATATAATTATTTCATTCATGAAATCAATTTAAATAGCAGTTTTATTGATTTACCTATTTGAGTTTAATGAATAAAACCAGAGGCAAAGACATTATTGGGTACTTTAAATTAAAGCAAAAAAGATGAAGCTTGTAATGACAAACGTTTTTTTTTTTTTTCATTTTTAAAAATGGTGACTTAAATGAATTTAAAATATTCCATGGTAATCTAATTATATAAAAAATATAATTAGATTACCATGGAATATTTTAAATTCATACTTAAAAAAGTTTAATTTTACGTTAATAACATTTTAATTAATTGGTTAAAAACAACAACAAAAAATACATTGTTCCCACAAGAAAAATAGAAAGAATTTTATTTATAATTATTATTTATTCTGCAAAGAACATTAATTAGATTTAGTGATGTTAGCTTATTTTTAAGAGACTAACTTTTTTTTCATTTCTTTAACGGTTTTACAACGACAACAACAAAAAAACTCTTACCATTTTTTTTTTTTATTTTTGACTGTTATAGCACACCATACACATACATGTACACAAAGTACACAGGTACCAGGGTAAGGTCTCTTGAATACACAAACGCTAGACTCGGTTGTATTTGTACTAGGACAGAAAAATATGTAATAAACACCAACACAGAAATGTAGTGTGTTTATATTTTAATGCCGTAGGCCCCTATACATGCTATATGACTGATAAAACGCGGCTTATCATGCAGATCAATCGGCCGATCGAGGGTTCATGATTCGGGCCTAAATCAAAGAATCGATGATTAAGTCAACTTTTTATAATCTATTTTTTTCTTTGAAAGAAGATAACATGTTGTGTTCCTGTTTAATATATTTTAAATACACATTTTCTATTTTCAACTGTTTGACATGATTACCGAGCCCCCGAGTTCATGGAGTTAGCGGAGTCTGTCATGTCGAATCTTTTATCATTAATAAGTTTAGGAGGTGATTTAATTTTGAACAATGCATGTAAGTAGTGCATGTAAAATTACAATTGCTCTGGTTTTCAATTCATCCCTACCTGTTAAATGGTTAGAACTTCGATAAATCTACTGTCACATTTTCTGTTTCCCCCAACTTTGTTTACGTCTGAATGTAAAAACCGAAACCGGAAGCGATCAAAATCGGCCTCAAAAAACATCGTTTTTTTATATTTTTCAGGGTGGCCGCATGCAAACAACAGAATGATATTTTGTTATTTAATTTATTATGTCATTTTAAACAATCTATTAAATTTTTACTCTGTTGTTTTCGTGCGGCCATATCTAAATCTTGTTTGGAATGTGAGAATTTGATGGAAATTTCTCAATTCCGGAAAAATCACACAACTTCACATCGTGATAACTCAACTACATATCAAATGTTGAAAATTTTATTGCTATTTACATCAAACTGGACATCTCGTTATATGAAAAATAAACCAACTTAATGATAGCACTGGTATAAAAAATTTTTAAAAATATTGGGCAGCTCATATATGCTTACTGCCCCTGATTCTTTGTTCAAATCATAATTTATCAAATATCAAATGGGACGAATAAAGAAAGTCCCCCCAAAATCATTAAAAAAACAACAAAGTCCAGAATCGATTTTATAAAAGCTACCTCAGTTATTGCAATAAGCAGGATTTTCTGATGAGATTTATTCTTTATATTATTTAAAAATCTACCAAATATATTTACACGAATGAGTATACACCATTATTTCTA
This sequence comes from Saccostrea glomerata, assembly GCA_003671525.1. Taxonomy (NCBI): domain Eukaryota; kingdom Metazoa; phylum Mollusca; class Bivalvia; order Ostreida; family Ostreidae; genus Saccostrea; species Saccostrea glomerata. The sequence goes on along the minus strand of PRKT01001069.1, from coordinate 107,333 downwards.
AAGGCAGAGAATTTTGAAGCGAAATAATTAGTTAAAAAATATTGAAATAATACTAGAAGCAATTTACCGTATCGGGCAATTAAAAAAAGCAAAGTCCTTCACACCCGGATTCGCCGTAGCATTTCTTACTTGTAGTTGAAAATACTATACCCTTTTTTGAACTTAACAAACATAAAAATTATCTGCCAGTTGTCATGTAGTGGTCATGGCTAAATTTTTTTTTTCTCAGTATAAGTAGGATACTGGCAAACGTAAAAAGAGGAATAACTCCGGATTAATTGCGGAATGGCTTAACGTTCGCGTTAAAATGATTTTACATTTTGATGTGCATTTTCTATTTTATTGTGCATTTTAAAAGAAATTTAAAAATAACCTGAAATATTCATAATACATTCATATGACAAAGATAGACTTAATGACTGTAGATAAACTGTTCGAAGAGAATAAAGTAAACATGTTTTCTGATTATATTTTTCCATTTAAGGATACAGATACTGCTGCGATAGGAAAAACATTAAAAAAAATTAAAAATCCCTTAAAAAAAAAAAAGAAATAGGGATGTACTCAGAACTGACATGTAAGAGAGTCCAACACTGAATTGTCAACGCCGAAGTTTCCATCTTTGGTATACTAAAGAGATTTGGGAATGTTTTTTTCGTTACATTAATCAATTGTTCCGCTTAATTACTGATATTATATTTAGAAAATTAAAAAAGAATTCAATAAAATTCAGAAAATAATTCACAAAAACTACTGATTTGATTTTGTAGGAAATAAAATCTGAGCATGATTTTTAATTAACAATTTATATTATTTATTGTTCTATTTACTTTGACAATTAGCTGTGAAATATTTCAACAAGAAATTTTGAATGGTCCAAATCAAGGTAATTATATATTTAAAAAATGGTTGCAAACCCAATCATCAAACTGAAATATCAAACTGTTACCAAATAACTTTGGACGGACGTCAAACGGAACTATCACTCTGTGCGAGAGGAGTCTCGGCAAGATAAGGATAAATAGCGTGATCCTTAACAACAATATTGAAACACATTGTCCAGCCTTTTTTACATTTGTCCCTATTGTTCTCGTTTTAATAGTATTTGATTTTGACTATGTGGAATAAGAACGGTGTAATTTATTTAAAAAAGAACAATTTAGATTATTTATGGAGAAAAAAGAATGTCAACTACATGTACTCGTATAATGACCAGTGATAAAGTGTAATGGCCAGAAATTTCATGTCTCAGTATTCCTAAGAAAGTATACCTCAAAATCTTTACAAAAACTATTTTTCAAGTCATTTAACATTATGCTATATCTGTTTTTTTCATAGGATAAAAGTTTGATCATCAATCCATGGAATGAACATGATGATTAAGATATATTATAAAGTGTCATTCACTACGTTTAATATAGATTTAAACACAGATTAAATGTCAAAACATTGATCCCAACATTTCAGCTGAGGTCATATAATAATAGCAATGTCAGCGGTATAGGTGGCGCTGCGCGCGCATAATTTTATAAACACAAGGAATTTCGACTCCAATGCACATTATGTTGCATTGCGCATCTTGACACATTCCTGCCGTCTCCGATGTTTTGATTGGTGGATATTCTGAAAGTTATGACCTTGAACTAAGTGTATATCAATATTTTACCGGAAAAATTTCATGAGGAATTGTAAGTAAGCGCAATTGAAATTTTGTCAACTGCTCTTGTCAGATTTAACGATTGTATACGCGGAACGCGAGACTGACATTTTGTTAAAAATTGTTGTATCAAGTTAATTTTTTCTGTTTTTGACTTTTTAATAGGCTGTAAAAAGCACCAACCGCCAAACAATTTAAAAATTTTTGTCTGGCATTGCTATTATATGTATATAAAGTTATAAGGCTTTCTCCCCCTTGGAGCCCTAGTGCTGTAATGAAACAATCTTCTACTTTCGGTTTGTTTTAATAATCAAGATATTCTCCACAAGATTCGTTTTGTTAACAGGCCTAAAATATTTGAAATAAGTAAATAGAACTATACCGATACTTTTTCGAAATAAAAAAAAAACATCACAAACATTGAGATTTATTTTTTTTTTTATTTCGGGTTTCCCTTTAGTGTACCTCTAAATAACTGTAGGATTTTCCAAATGCTATATGCGATTAATTGATTTTGTATATAAAAATATAATGACTTTGTGGTTAGACCACTAGGACCTTCATGGCGAGTTTGTGATAGGACGTTCCATGCAAAGATTGGACTCATCAGCCATCTACGCATTCACAACAAAACTTAACAGACGAGATGTTATCATGGTCATCTTCGACAACGAAGGACGAACTATCATATAAAAATAACTAATATGAAACTAAACGAAGCAATCAAATAGATTCACAGATGGTAAGAGTTTTTTTCCCAATCGATATGATAACGTGTATTTAATATTTATCAACTACCTACCCTTACCAAACTGTAGAGTATGCCGCAAACTTGCGGCAAACTTACGGTAAACTAGCAGCAAAGTATTTTGTTCACCAAAAACTTTTAGACTTGTTCGCAGCTATTCACCGCTAGCAGTGAACTTGCGGCGAACAAATTATAAAGTTCGCCGCAAGTTTACCAGAAAACTTCATTACCATATTTGTATTATATGAGATATGAATGCTGCCTGGCAGCGGTGAACTTGCGGCAAATAATCGCCGCAAGTATACCAAAGATTTTTTTTTCATCATATAGTAAGTTCTGCCCAGTATGCATGTGATCTTGCCATATTCTGAAATCAAGATAAATTCATAACATAAAATAATTATTTTTTTGTTGTTGATTGGGCCAGCTTTAAAATAATGTTTCATTGCTCTCTCCTGACTCAGGATGAAAAAAGTGGATAGGTAGCTTAACTTAATAGGTAAAAAAAAAAATCTTTTTTCTAGAAAATTTCAGAATCAACGCTCCAATTCCAAAATACATAAAAAAAAAATGATTGCTTGAGGTTATAAAAATTTTTGAGTTGGGCCATCTTTAGCTAGTCCGTCGGGAGAGGGCAACCAAATATTTTTTTTAAACATGGCTTTGTTTGTTTAGCATTTAGCTAAATGGCAGCAGCTTTCAAATAAAAATTTTATCATGTTCATATTTGCAAGTAAAAATTGAAAAAAATAATACAATTTAAAAGTAATATTAATAGATTTATTTTTTGAAAGGAAATCTTGGTTAACCTCTATTTCTAACTATTAAGCTCATAATAATAAAATAAAACATAGAATTTCAGATTTTGTTGACATTATGGTTTGAAATACTAATTAAACTGAACTGCTCTGCTTGGCTTATTTACTGATCTGAATTATGATTATAATGAACTAGAAATCTTTGTATAAATTGATAATCCTTAGACAAATTACACAAAGGTAGAGAACAAGGAACATAAATTCTAATAGTATACTGGTTTATACACACACTTATCAGAATTGCTAAAAAATCTGCGTCTTAATCAGATTCTTTCAGATTCGGTACTTCACAGAGAAAGTAATTTTCACATTTATCATCAAAATTAACATTTACAACAACTGACATTATCTTTGATGAGTCGACCACACAAACGGTATTTGACATCCTGGAAACTTTGATATGGTTAGCATTCAGTGACAGAAAGTTAGGATTCACTATTGGGGACTTTGTTTCTTCAAATTTACGTAGTACAGCAACCAAGTTTGAGTCACAACTGCATATATTTACCAAGCATTCACATTTTTTGGCATGAATGTAATATAAAATTGATCCGTAGCTGAACACTTTGTTTTCAGATTCATAATACTTCACAGTGAAGGTGTTCCGTACACTGACTCTACTATATGCTTCCGAGTGAATTGTTATAATTATTTCAATAGCGGACGTATTTCATTAGTGGTTACTAACTATGTTTGCTATTGAAATGCACTCTTAACCACTATTGATATAATTATTTCAATAGCGGATGTATGTCATTAGTGGCTACTAACTATGTTTGCTATTTAAATGCACTCTCAACCACTATTGATATAATTATTTCAATAGCGGACGTATTTCATTAGTGGTTACTAACTATGTTTGCTATTGAAATGCACTCTCAACCACTATTAATATAATTATTTCAATAGTTGTCGTTATTTCAATAGTGGTTGCAACAGAGATCTATAATACCACTACCTTTGTTCAAAACGTCTAGGCCAAGGATACAATCTACTTTGATGTGTATTACCATAGCTGGAATAATTGTTTCAAATTGTCCTACTCTGATCAGATAATCTGCTTTTCAATAATGTGAAAGTGGCATTTGCACTTGCGTTTAAAACTTTCTGTGCACTGTTTTCTAATTCAGTTCACTTTTCTTCCGTTATCATATCATGCACCCTTCTTGAGACTAATGTCAATGAAGCCCCTGTATCGATTAATAGTTTTGCACGTGTACCATTAACCTCTGCCTCAATAAAAATTCCAGCCTCAGTACTCATGGTGCTTCCACCTACGTGTCCTTGGATCCTACTTTGATTTCTCCGGCGCTTACTACGGATTCGCCGCGCATTCCCACTAGTTAAGCTCTTTGATGGGGTATTAGTGTTTTAAATTTGTTTGTGTCTTTATTTTTAAGTTTAGGACAATTGCGACGAATATGCCCCTTTTCCTTGCAATAATAACAAATCACTCCATCACTTGTTTTCCTGTCTGTCAACTGCGATGTGTTTTTCCTTGGTCTCTGGTTTTGATCTTGGACCTTTTTTTCAAATCTATCCATCTGGGTTTGCATCTTTGTCATCAGGTCTAATGGCGGTGCGGGTTTTACATGGTCGCGTTCCACACCCTCAATCAGTCGCAAAACTCCTCGCCCTTTTTGTTTTATAGTAAGCATCTAACTCTACTGCAAGCCGAATAGCATCATTAAGACTTCCAGGTCTATTCTGCTTGATGCGTAAGCGCATATCTGAGTTGACTAATGCATCAATGAATGCGTCCTTCCCCAGTGTTTCTCTAACTTCTGATGGTGCTGTAGGATATACTGAACAAGTCAATTTACGGATAGCCTGTCCCAGTTCAGACAATTTCTCAGACGCTCTTTGTTTTCTTTCCTCTAACTGCGCACGGTATAGCTCAGTCTGATTTGGCGGCGCAAAGCGTTCTTCAAGGGCCTTAACCAATAAATATTATTGTTGTCCTGTTTCTTTTGAAACATTTCCAAGCACACACTAAGCGGTTTCTCTTAGGGAAACAGGTAAGTAAAGACCTTTTTCTTTCTCTTACCAGTTGTTAATAGTAGCGCATGCTTCAAAATGGGACTTATAGTCCAGCCAGGAATGACTACCGTCAAACGTTGCAGGTTTGATGTTACATTTTGCAACCTTTTCCTCTCTGATATTTTCCTGTTGTTTCAAGAAAGGGTTGTCTCTGAAGTGAACGCTTGTTTTCCTTTGTGTCCGACCCCCATGAGGTAATTCATCATTTCTAATTTGCGCAGGAAGCTTAATTTTATTTTGCTCTGCCGGTGGTACTTGCGATTGCACACCCCGTTGAAATTCAAAAGGAGAATGCGCAAGAGTGTTATTCAGCACATGAACAGGGTGAATGTGTGCTTTTGATGAAAGGCGCGGCGTTTTACTGCTAGGTCGTGGCGCAATCGCGCGCGCTGTCTGCTGTGCATATTCCATTACTCTATGTTCATCATCACCTAAAGAGTAATTATAAATAAAAGCATCTGCAGGTTCAGTATCATCTCTGTCCCTTTTCTTTTAGCGCCTTCTCAGACCTCATGGTAACATGATTGATGTTTGTACTTTCCACGGTGGCGGATCCCCTTTGCTCATTATTCTGTTGCATTGCCGTTTCATCTGTTGAAGATGAATTTGGATGACCCTGGCCTCCACTTGCACCTACCATGGTTGCAATTCCCGAATCGCGCACTCGCACACGTTTATCTAGAGGTGCTGAGTTCCTCTCTATTTCTTTGCGCAGATGCTCGCAGCTCTTTTCCAGGAATGAAATTTCCTCATCTGCAATCTCGTCCATAATGATTTCAATGTGATTTGACAATTGATTATAGAAAAATATTCCTTACCGAATCCAACGCTCTGCCACAAAATTTATGTAACGTTTCTGAGTTCGAAGATTCGGTTGCTCTGCCTGAGTAATTAAAGGAATCAATCAAATAATATAAATTTCTAAATCAAAGATTTTAATTATCAATATATACAATATCCTATACTGTCTAGAGTGCGTGTGCTTCCTAGCTAAGCAAACACAAAAATATTTACAAAACTTGCGGAAAAATACAACAGTCTCGAAAGCCTCATTCAGGCACATAAGACTTGTTAAGCAAGTTTACGTTTCTCACCTTAACTGGAAACAATTGACCGGTGTCGACTTCAGTCTGGAACTGACTTAGAGCTCTGATATCGCTGCTTATATACCCTAAACTATCACGTGATCTCCGAGGATGGAAAGGGTAAACCAAACAGGTAGTATTTCACACAAAGCTTCTGGAGGACAGAATGGGATTTATCATTTCGATTCCTAGTTTTGTTTCACTTTCATTTCAGTGTAATTAATAATAAATGAATGTAGAATCATTATGACCATTTCTAATACTACTGCTTATATGTTTACTGAGCTCACTCAACAGTGAACTTACATATTGTACATGTATGTATGATGTATTGTGAGTAATGAAACATAAGTTAATCTTTTAATATTCATCATTACAGAGAATAGATTTGCCTGCACTCATGCGTCATCACAGTATAAAGGATTTTAATCTAAAAAGTATGTATGATTTTATTTTTATCATGTATTATGACATGGTCATTAAAATACATGAACATCATTATCTGAGTTGAGGTGACATGTCTGCAGTTTCTCGGAACGAGTGATTTTCTTCTTTAAAAAATCTTGAGAGTACAGCTGAAAGAAAAGTTGAATTTTTCTGGTCATCATGTTGTTGTTACAAAGATATATTCTTCTTTTTCATATTCAAATTTCAAGACCAAAAAAAAAAAAAAGAAGACCAAGAAAAAACATTAAATAGATAAATACAAGCAGAAAATAGAGAAAAGTCACTAAAAGAAATGTATTCATACTTGTTAGCAAGTTGACAACATTAATTGAACTACAATGTACAAGTAAATTATGTTAATAATAAGATTTTTTTTTAATTTTATATGACTGAGGTTGCAGTATCACATTTTATTTTTCATGATTTCTAAATGCATTACTTTTGGAAGAGAAAAAAGTGAAATCAAAGCCAACTGTACATTGCAATTGAAATGTTCAAGATAATCACAATCAAAAACATTTTAAATGTGTATGACAAAATTTATAATCTACATGCCTATAATTATGTAGGGTTTTGTCAGGAAACTCTGCACATTTGCAGCTGTACAGAATGCTGTTCATGTCATATGCTGTTAGAGTAAATGATGAAAGATGTTCAACCCAGTGTCAAGGAGTCCTAGGTCTGAAATCATGGTGCTTTTATTAAAGAGATCAGTGTTTGTTTGTGTACATTGTTGACATTTGTGGAACTGTTGTGTTTATGACCATCTCTCTGACAATTACTCTGACACTTGAATTTCAATTTGAGCGTTGGATAAGAAATTCAAATTATATGCATGTAAAACATTGTACAACTGTTATAAAAACATTGATATACTTAAATTCTAACAATGTTCATGTACATGTATCTGTGATCTTAGCATTGAAATTTATAAATGCTGTACATTGATACTTTTAATGACTTTGTCTCATCGTAATGGAATATTCAATTGTTAAACATTGTCGAAACCTTGAATAAAAATATTGTGAACTTGATAAAGTATTTTTCCTCATTTAAACACTGAAAATTTTAAGATCAAATGTATAGGTCAAATACAAGGTTTACTCAATAATGTGTTATAAATACTCTAAATACTATAATTTTTATGCATGTTTAATAAGATCTAAGGAACATTGTGGGACATTTTAATATTTCACAATCAGACTCTGATTAACATTCAAGATCAAATGCCAAGGTCAAATACAAACTTGTTTTACTCATTGACAAGAATGAGTTATAAATACTGTAAATACTGTGAATTTTTAATTTCTCATGTATGTTTTATAAGATCTTAGAAACATGTGTGACCTCACTACAATATTTATTACTGTCAATCTGTCAACAAATAACAATTTAGAAAATATATTCTATTAAAGATAAATTATTAAATTTTCACACATAAAACAAATTTGGAAATTGAAATACATTTGTACGGCACTGAGCTGACCATAAAATGAGAAGAAACTGAAGTTAAATGAAAAAAAATTAACATTTCGAATATCTTGAATTTTATTTAGCAACTATATATTTTGTTTTTGTTTTTTAAGAATATCACATACAACAGATGATGAATTGAAATTAAAATGAAAAGAATAAATAATGAATATAAATTAAAAAAAATCATACATTTAACATTTGATATTATAAGACAATTTCACATTTAAAATGTTTAATTTGAGAAAGTCAAGATATTCTAGATCTACATTTTGACTTGTCTGTTTGGTCTGTTTGGTTTATGGTCTAGTCATATCTTCTTTTTCAGAATTACATACAAAAAAACCTGTTATACAGACACAGCTAGACTATACATGTACATGCATGTTATTTTCATGGTGCTCAGTTTCGGAAAAAATAGAAATTTACATGAAAGATATAGTTTTACTAAAACATTATTACCGTATAGGCCTGATTTTAAAAATAATTAATTATAAAACGCCGGACGCAAGTCGCGATCCCAAGTCTCCTGATCATTGTTAGTAGAAAAATTAAAACACTAATCATCTTTTTTCTATTAATTCTTCTTTATATAATTTCACAAAATCAGTACTTTACCACGTTAATTACGATCGGTTTGTTAGCATTAATTTTTAACATGGTAATGATAATCGTGAAGGACAAGTCTCATTTAAGGCTTATCTGTGGTCCCCGGTTACTCCTCAAATTTCGAACATTTATCAAAGGCTTTTGTTATTAATAACTAATGTCTTTATTATTTGAATCTTCATCTAAAAATGTCAAATAATAGATACACACAGCATTCGAAACTAGGTTTTGAAGTTGGGGTCCTTTGATTTTCATGAATATCAAAAGAAATCACTGACAGGTACACACTTTCAAGCTTTCGTAAACACCGAGCACAGATTTGTTCAGAGTCGAGTTTGATATATATTGTGTATATTATTTTTTTTAAGGTTGAGTAAAAATATCTTTGTTGAACAACTTTGTGCTCTATGTTTTCTAATTAAAAGTATTGTAATTTTGAACCTCGTCGCTGTCTTCATTTACATGCGATTAACCTCTTTATGACCTGTTTCGAATCACAACAAGCCACGTGGATTTGTGTCGTTACAGGTAAATGCCCACAGAAAACGTGCAAGCAAGCAGCCTGTTGAAATGTAGTCAGATCTTGTTTCGGTCAGCATATGGACGTGTTTGGTTTATCATGTTATAGTGGTTCATTCATATTGCTAGAGTTTTGCGAATAGAAAATTAAAATTTGTTGTTGATTGTGAATTATGAACATAATTGAAAGAAAAATATTATATATCACGGATATTCTTTTTATAGTATCTAATATAAATGTCTCCGCCCATTTACATGTAAAAGAAAAACCGTAGTCTGATGGAGGGGAAAGTTCCGGCATTTTTTAACGAGATGGGTGTTAAAAATCGGCTTGTACTTTTTGATATCTTCAATAATTCATTATGAAATAATTATGATTTTATTAGAAATACTTTGTTATACAAAATGAAATCAAACAAAATACCCATTGATACTATATATCCAGTAAACCAAGGGTGTAAAAAGGGACCACGCTACTAACTTAAGTGGAATACTCCTTTAATTTGCGCGATGAGTCGGGAATTATGGAATGCCGATCTCGATTATTTTTATCTATTAAAATATATAACATTTAAATGAATACCATGACTATATCTGATTTTTTCCTGGCAATTCCTTTTTTTTGTTTTGTCAAATTAATTCCTAAATTTTATAAAAAACTGAGAGTTGCAGGATAGGATAGGATAAGATAGGATTAGACTGAAATCACAGGATAGGATTGTGTATGCAATATTCACGATAGGATAGGATAGAATCGTCAACTTATAGGATAGCAGCACTGTATCCTGGCTTCTAGAGGGATACGTCAGAGAGAACAATCTCTAATAGTACAGTAATATTTTTTTTAACAAAATGGATAATTCTAATCAGGTATTCAATTGATAAAGTACATGTACATGTATGCAGTTTTCAACTATGCACATGTTGAGTTATTTTACAGAAAAGCAACTATGCAATTTGAATCAGTTAAATGCTAGAGTATAGGCCATATATGTAAGAATATAACGTATTTTAGGTGCAATACCAACGGGAACCTTGGGAGGGTTTGTCGATATTGGTAATGGTGACATTGGATTCATTACTTGTGCTCACGTTCTCCATCAAAGTATGCCAATATCCCTGGCGGATACTACAGCTCAGTTTAATGTAGTCCAGCCTGGATTTGGAATCAATGGGACAAATTACATCTGTGGAATGCACCTAAAATCTGTTTGCCCGACTACAACACAATTTAACCCAAATGCCACTACTGTAGATGCCTCACTTATAAAAGTATGTCAGGATCGAAAACCAGAAAAGGGATTATTTGTCGAACTTTCTAAGGAGAGTATTGCATCAGCAGGTATAATATACACGGTGTAAAAAAATTCCTTAACCATATCTTAAATAGATATTTTTAAAAACTCTTTTAAAAACGTACTTTTCTTTTTTTTTAACATGTACAATTTAACCTATTTTGTACCTCTAAGTTTCTTTTTTGCGTTTTGTTTTCCAAGGATTCAAAAAAGATTATCCCCCAGCATTTCAAAGCGGTAAAATACGAGATTTAAAAGGTCCTAATGCAGAACAGTTTAGGCATAACATCTGTTATAAGATTGGATCAGCATCTGGAATTACAAAAGGATCTTTAGAGTGCATTGAAGCAAGTTATAAACATGACGCCCATCCTTTAACAAATCAAAGTTATTCTTGCGATTTTCATCAGCAACTTGAAATACGTCCAATGTTTGGTCAATCATTTGCCATCCAAGGGGATTCGGGAGCTTTTGTTTATCAGGTGGAAACCGATTCACAGCCAGAAAATGAAAACCTGGTTTGTATAGGCATGGTTACAGGTGTAAATAGTCATGGTTTTGCTTTAGTGACACCAATCAAAGAAGTGCTGAACCGCTTGGAAGTTCCTGATACAACCAAGTTATACACATTTCGTCATGAATCAATGTAGACTTTGTAATTTGTTAGTAAATGATAATTTGCCTAAAAAGAGAGAGAGATTTCATAAACTAATTCCTTTTTTAAAGAACAATAATACTGTAGACGTACTTTTATTCACGGGATCATAATTCCACAGAATCTACATGCATTTCTATTTAATCCACGGATAGAAAATTACGCGGATTTCTTAGACTGTCACTAAATGCCTTACATTTATATTAAGTTCGCTTGGACAAATTTCTGCGGAATATTTGTGACCGTGTACAAAGCGTAAATTAATACCACGTGGAAAAAAAGTACTACAGTAGTTTTACGTTTTTTATCATTTAGATGTGTCTTACTTACATGTATTGATTAGATTCATAATTAATTTTTTAATTGCTCTCGAAGGTGTACCTGTGTATAACAGATACATACTTGTGTATTGAATTGTAGCAACGTAATTAATGTTTACAATACAAGTGTCATTAGATGAAATCAGGAATTTAATGCATTGTCCAAGCTGTTTATTAAATACATGTACATTTATCAACTGGTTGTTTGGGGGAACACTTTACAGGATGACTATATGCATTGTGCAGTGTGTGTATACATACAAGTAAAAAACAGACAGACTGCCTATGAAGACTGTATGACTTCTGAATTTTTATATTTTACTTTAAGATATTACAAAAAAGAACTATATTCTGAGATAATGAGAAAATGTTAGAGGAAATTAAAGGACTGCTTTAAAAACGAATTTAAAAAAAGTTTGTACATTCTCCATCATCATGAAACTGATTGTATAATAACATGTATTATGCTGACTGTTTAAAAAAATACGGAGGCTATATGCACTGTTTACATGTAATTAATTTATATTGTATACAATAACATGAAGATCTTACGTAATGAGTTGATTGGAATTGGAGGTAATTTTAAAAAAAAATATATATATATATATATATATATATATATATATATATATATATATATATATATATATATATATATATATATATATATATATATATATATATATATATATATATATATATATATATATATATATATATATATATATATAAATATATATATATATATATATATATATATATATATATATATATATATATATATATATATATATATATATATATATATATATATATATATATATATATATATATATATATATATATATATATATATATATATATATATATATATATATATATATATATATATATATATATATATATATATATATATATATATATATATATATATATATATATATATATATATATATATATATATATATATATTTTTTTTTAAAATTACCTCCAATTCCAATCAACTCATTACGTAAGATCTTCATGTTATTGTATACAATATAAATTAATTACATGTAAACAGTGCATATAGCCTCCGTATTTTTTTAAACAGTCAGCATAATACATGTAATTATACAATCAGTTTCATGATGATGGAGAATGTACAAACTTTTTTTAAATTCGTTTTAAAGCTTCAACTGAATTTTTCTGATCACATTTTGACCGTCGTCCGTCTGTCTGTCCGCCTGTAAACTTTTTACATTTCTTTTCAAGAACCACTTAGTACATGTTTCACACCTGGGATTTTTGCTGCTACCAAATCACTTGGTACACCCCAAGCCAAAGCTTCATGGTTGGGCGACTCTGCCATTGTGTGCATAATTATTGAGCCAATCATTACCAATGATAGGTAATTACAATCATGGACACAGGGCTAGCTCACCAGACAATGAATAATGGACCTGATGTGAATAATGGACCTGATGTGCTACATAGTCAAAAAATCTACATACTAGTTACATAAATTAGTACAGGAAGAAAGATCTTTTTCTCTTCCCCTGTCTATATTCCTGATATTCAACTTTAGCCAAAATTAAAACATGAAAAAAATTAAAATCAAAATAAGTAAAGGAGAAATTTAAGAAATGTGTAGTTGATTGAATATTTAGGATTTACCATTTACATTGGTACTTTAATCAGAATTATCGATATCCCAGTGAGAACAACAGATTTTACTTACTATTTAATTTATTCTTTGATTCCAACGAAACAGATATGGACTGATTGGGAAACAGCAAAAAGTCTAAATATGATCTTTTTCAAGAAGTTCAAATAAGTTGGAACCATCCTATATTGCTCAAGTAGTGTACATGTATATCCAAACATAAACCATTCTTTTTCTGCTTTTCGTTTTCTGTGGAATTCTGTGCTTTCAGGAGAAATTTATCAATACTACTCCAAAACAAATGTTTAATGTCCACAAAATAAAATGCTCCTGACTTAAATCCATCAAAATGACATGACTATATTCATACAGAGATTTTTTGAATCTATGTATTGTGTTTGAAAACTACTCACTGAAGACCGTCACTTGACAGGTAGATATTACCCCGAGGGTATAATTATCACGTCTGGGCCTATGCAAAATGGCAACAGTCAGGGTCAAACTATGCTTATCTTGATTGAATAATAAGACACCCACAAAGATTCGTAATTAAAAAGACACAGACACAAAGGGTTTAATTTCTCGTGTGAAGCATGTACTAAGTATGTTGTTCAACTTTTCCCGAGTACCATGAGATTTGGTCCCTCGCTTCGCTCGGCACCAAATCTCATTGTACTCTGGAAAAGTTTACCAACATATACTTGGCCAATTTTAACCAAACTTGCCACAAATTATAATTGGGTGATGGGGATTTAAGCTTGTTTAATGAAAAGCCACATCCTTTTTCAAGGAGAGATAATTGTGAATTAATAAGTGAAAAATTAATGACAGCTTTCAAATATCTTCTTCTCAAGAAATACTGGGCCAGGATAGATTAACTAAAGTTATAGCATCCCAGGTAGTGTAGAATCAAAGAGGTATTTTTTCCAAAGAGAAAAGTATCTCAAATATGATTCCAATTCAGGAAAATGTACTACTTCTGCACCCTCTAGTGGCTTCAATGCAAGCTTTGAATCAAAATTAACACTTGTTTTAATAAAAGTAAGCATCATTTTAACTTCTTAACTACAAACTATCGCAATCTTACCAGTGTTCTGATTTTTACATCAAATAAGGGGCCAGATTTGGCCGTTACCCTATCATGCCCTTCGTTTATTTATATATATATATTTTTTATTTGCTAACAACACTTTATTTATTTCAATTTTAAAATTCCAAATATTAGTAGTTGGTAAATGATGTGGGTTTAACGCATGATGCACGTACGTTTTAATGCTTATTTAGTTACGCACAACATTAATAACTTATAATGTCTAACTTAAAAACGGATTTTTTTCAAAAGGTTTAGTGATCTTCTTCTTATAGTCAATCTAAGAGTTCAAAAACGAACATCACATCATTTTTTTTTTGTATTTATGACTGGACTGTTTTCTTCATTTTTGTAGTTTTCGTTATCAAAAACATGTTTGCATTAGATACACAACCCTAACTTTCAGCGTCATTTAATATTTGTAATAAAGTAGCCAAAATATAACATTTCATTATATTTTCAACAGTGAAATACTGTGATTTATCCATTGAATAAAAGTGATATCCTGTCACAGTGTGAAAGGATATCGAAATATCCTGTAACAGTGTGAAGGAATATCAGAAATGCGGGAAAACTCTCGATTTTCCTTCCCCTCAGCAAAAGTGTTGTAAAAATACTCCCTAGCCTGTAATAAGGTAGAAAACGAGTTAGTAAACCATTCTTTCTGAAAATAAAACTGCGAAAGTCCCCCAAAATATGTTGCTGGAATTCATGTTTACAATGTTTTTCACTTAGCTATGACGTCTCAACCGCTCAACTATGACGTCATGTAGCCTAAGACTGCATTACTAAAACGACCTAGGCAAAGGGGAAAATCAACGAAAATGTACATGTTATAACAGAAAATTCAATGTTTTGTAGTTAAATTTGGAATTTATTTGACTCTTGAGACACTCGTGAAAATATCAAAAAATCCTGTCCCACTCGTGAAATTAATTCCATATTCAACTTCAAAACATTGAGTATCCTCTATGAACCCCCCCCCCCCCACATACACAAACACACACAAAACGGGGAAACACGGGATAGTTTGTGAGGAATTTTTGAAGCAGCCCTTCCATCCAATCAGAGACACATGGGTTGGTTTTCAACATAAGCTTGTTTTCCTTTCCACTTTTTGTTTGCTTGCATGTTTATTGCTTTTCGTTTATTTATTTTGTTTATGGTTTTTGTCTCAATATTTCAGAGGGTTTTGACACCATACCCCCGCCTCCGAGAAAAACTTTAGAATATCTCTCTCTCTCTCTCTCTCTCTCTCTCTCTCTCTCTCTCTCTCTCTCTCTCTCTCTCTGTTTCTTTGAAGATCAAGGAATGCGATTTTTAGTTATTGAGGTCAAAAGAAGTTGCAGTGACGGCGTTTTTTTTTCAATTGTTGATATCAGAGATGGTGGGAAGTGCAGCTTCTAATCCATCCCAGACTCTAATTCTAGTTCTCATTCTCAAGGTTATGCTCCGAAAACGATCCATTTTTAGGCCGAGGCAGGCTACTGACAGATAAGTTTGTTACAGGGATTTCACCAAACTTGTTTTAAGTCACCATTACGTACATGTTATGGTCGCTATATTGATCTTTTCACAAATATAACCAATCATTGGATTCATTTTGACCGGTGTGTTTCATTCTAATTTTTAGGCTTTTAATTTTGTTAACTTTTACACAGAATTTAACTAAATTGGGTGTTCTGTCCACCTGATCAATTTAATATTATATAGGGCTCACTTTCTAGACACCAGATTTCTGGGATTTTTGTTTTATGTCCTATTCATGGTTTTGTAGTTATTTATGGATGTGGATTTTAGAAAGTATTGTCAAAAAAAAATTCATGCTTGAAGATAACTGAAATTGTGTACTGATCAAAATGTACATATATACACGGGCTGATATATTTATTTCTATTGTTCTTGAAAAGGGAAAAAATTGAAACCAAAATATAAAAAATGTAGAGATACTGATAAATCCCATAAAACAACTTCCCAGTTCAAAAAATGTTCAAACTCTGTGGTTTGGTCAATTTTCAACAGGGTCTATTTTCAACTTGTTGAGGTCATCGGGGATAAGATAAAAAAAAAATAATCAAGCTGTTAAAAAAAGACCCCAGGTCTCAATTTTCAACGGAGAAAAACACCTCTTGTTCAATATTCAACGTTGAAAAATGACCCCCGGGTCAAATTTCAACTGGGGGTCAATATTCAACGTTACGCCGTCACTAACATCAGACTACAAGAAAAAGAAAACAAATATGTGGGTTTGGCTTTCACAATATATGAATGTTGGCAAGATCTTTTATAATTTTAAATATTTCTTTCTAAAAATTAATGTTTTCAAGAATATTTAATGAAAAAAATACACAAGAAATGTTGATTTTAACAATGTTTAACATTAACATAAGCATCGACTATGACGTAATTTGTCTTTTTAGTCCTGTGACATGTGCCCTGTCTCCCTTTAAAATCGGGTTTGTTTTCATCTTGTTAAATATATTTAGATGCTTTAACTAGAAGCATAAAAATTAAAATGTAATTTGCAAAAATACCGAAATCTGTTTAATTAGCTAACACATATAATAAGATGAAAAAATATCAAATATGTTACTTTTATTTTTTAACGAAATGCTCTTTGAATATTTATTGTACCACCCGCTGTATTAGAGATAACCCCAGGGACAAAGAACAAGTTTTGCAATTTCATCAAGGGATTTTATGAAGAACATGAACATCATCAATTGAACAGAAACAGTCTTTTTGGATCATTTTTGATTGAAATAAATTCATCTGAGAAGAGAGGTGAGTTTTGGACAAAATTATTAATACAATATTGGAAAAGGGGATAAATAGAAGTCATATTGTCGTGCTTAAACATATTTTAAGATATTTAGTGGATATATTAAATTCAAATTACATAGTAATAATATAAAAACGATAAAAATGAAAATATAATCATGTTTTATTCATTAAAATTCAAAGAAGATAACCGAAGATAAAAATATGTTGCTCTCGCCATAAACAATACAGGTCATCCATGGGACCTATTGCTGTCTGCTTTTCTTCCAGGGATGAGGTTTCAGTTATAACCTCTGATTCTGATTCTACTGAGCCTTTTTCAATGAATGTTGGCATACATTATGAAACTTAAGAGTATTGAGAAAGAATGCAGATCAAATGGTGTAATGAAACTAAAATTTATAATCTTTTATACATAAATAAAACTGAGCATTCGTCCTAAATTGTGAATTGCAAGGCAATGACTTATGGTTTCTTGTATTTTGATGAACTTTTGATTGTAACGCGTTATTTGATTGGATGAAAAACAATCTAAATTGTGCGTATATACCCTGGTTTGCCTACGTCACAATAATCGTCGTGAAAAACGAATCAATCTGGTTGACGTTGATTTCAAAAATATAAACAATTTGAAGGCATATTTTAAGAAAGCCATTATCCTGTTTAATATAATTTATGATTGAAAAATAACTTATAAGAAATGAATTACCTAGCAACCCAAATTATTCTCCTTTAACCTGGATTGGAGCAGTTAAGGACTTTAATAAACCGCGTGGCAGTGCATCAAGCATAACTGCCCAAACCCAGGTTATACAGCATATTTTGGGTTGGTATGTAAATCATTCCTTAAATAGAGGGTCTCCATAAATCATATAGTAAAAATGCAAGATTTGAAGATTTTAATATTCTTTTTAAACTGCACCCTCTCTTTATGATAAACATAAAAGCTTATTGCAAAGACTTGATGATCAATAGAGCCTCTTCAAAAAAGCAAGATCATACTTCCCTGAGGTCAGAACTTCTACATCTCGTGTAATAACGGGTTGTACACGTATTTTCGATATACCAGTAGTATAGAGGCATTTTTTCTTTTAAAATCTTCTCTGCCACAGCATACTTAGAATACATATGTTTACTTGAATCAATATGTTAGGGCAAAAATCTTTACGCAAATTGTAAAACTCATATCCGTAGATAAGATACTCTGAAATAAATTAAAGCTTAAGAATGACCCCATTCAGTCAACATGTACGAGGGCTGTTCGGAAATTATTGAGAAAATTACAGTTACTTCGGATGGACGTAATTTCATGAAAATTCATTAACATTTAATAAATAATGAATAAAACACTTCGGTGAAATAATAAACATGCATATGTCTATCAACCCGGAGCAGCATCGCTACGTCATTTAACGTCACGTCAGCCGGAGATGATTTCGCATGTGAAACCTTCAATACTTTTCTTTCTTTGTTATTACATATAATTGATTGATTGATTGTATAATAAAAAAAAATCAAACAGTGTCATTTCTTAAACTATTCTTTAAAAATAAATGCTGTTGCAAACCCAGTGTAAGTTTTTCATTTGTGGGAAAGGTTGTCCTATAGCATCAAGCAGTGCCTATAAATGCAACGCGGGTCAACGTTATTACATTGTAATACTGTAAACGATATTAATATCGTACGTAATAACTGATGGTCGTCCAGACCTTTTAATTTTACTCTGATTGAATTAATTATAAGAAATGTCTACCAATAAAATAACAAATCCTAACACATTATTTTGTCTCAGTGTTATAGTTTTATCAGGTCGTTCATCAATCTGGAAAAGAGTTCTACATTGCACTACAAAAAATCTTAGGTGTGCTCACTGCTCCGCTCTATATTGTCGTTGATAGCTGATTTCTCTACCGCGCTTAATCTTTTTTATGATCTTCGTATTTCTGATCAAAATTCTACAAAAATTGCAGAGGATGAATTTGAAATAAAGCTGAAAAATTAGACATTAACTGAAATATCTTCGCTCTAAATATAGGTCCAAGAAAAATTAGAACGTTGGTGTTACATATTTTCAATATCTGATTTCGTGACTGCTCCGGGTACCCCTACTATTGACGCATTTATATACCATTGTAGTTTAAATATTCTATATATGTAAAATATTTCTTGATTTTATTACTTATAAGTGTAAATCAAACATACATACAAATTTTCACCGAAAGACGTTCATTAGAAAGTGAAATATACACATCGTCTCAATTATTTTCGAACAGCCCTCGTACATGCATATTGACAATTTCTGGGAAAATATTTCCCAGTCGTCCTATAGCTACCGACCTTATGTTGTTTTACCCTGAGTTGAGAGAGGGCAAACAGATATTATTGTAAAGATGGGCCTACATGTATAGAATATCTTGTAAAATATTTCAGGAAGTGTCAGATAGATATTTTAGGTTTTTTAGATATAAAGATTGATTTTAGATTATTAGATGCACAAAGATCACAAGCAGATATCAACATATGATATTCTTCGAATTCTCATGACATGTTCTGGAATGTTCTGATTTTTATATCAAATAAGATACTAAATCCTGATATCACTTTAATTCCATGAAAAGCTGTAAAGTCTCGTGTACTTAAAATTTTGTTTTTAATTTCTAGTAAGTGTTTTTTCTTTTTTGTGGGGGGAGATAATTATCCTTTTTCAGCTCAAAGAAATAAAAAATTTGGTGTATCGACGAATGATAAAATGTTAAGATCTTATAATTGTTTAACATTATGTCTCAGTATTAGTTTATTTTCAAAGTTATAGGAATTATATTTAAGATTTTTTTACATCGCCGCTTTCCCTCCAAAAAATGAGCATACTTTGCACCATCTTTCTGTCAAACGGTTACGCACTTTGCTTGGACAATCAATTGAAAGACCGAATTAAAGCAACTAGACAAACATTTATAGCACTCAAAAGTAATGAGACAGTAGAGGACGATTTACTTATTAAGGAATTAGTAGACGATGATAAAGTGTTAATAAAGAACATTGAACTTAATAATGTGCAATTCGCAACAGATGATGACCGCCATCATGTCATGAGTTACTTTGTCAGGACGTGCCTTGTCACAGATGAAGATTACATTAACTACTTTAATTTGTCTTCAGTGGACTCGTTATTAGAGTATGTATGCGAATGGGAATATGAAAATGTTGAGAAAAGATGCTTACATTTACCAGAGAGGATTGCGAATAAGTATGTCGAGAGACTAGATGTATATATGTTATGTCATGTCAATCCGAAGATGCTCCGTCAAAACATCAGAAACCTGGCAGACAAATGTAAGTTTTTATTACAATCACAATGTCAGGTGTGGATATTTAACCAATGCTCTGATTTTTTCCTGAACTATTTACGATAAACTTAAATACTTTTAGAAATACTTCTTTAAACTACAAACACTGTTCATAAAAGATGCTAATTTTCAAATGTTCTTTACAGTTAATGAAACGTTTCTTTTTATCACTGCGTTTCTTTTTATGTTAATTTTCATTAATATGAAAAGGAAGGACAACGTAAATTTCTTTAGTACATGTGCAAAATTTGATGTATATATGAATATGAAGATTTCCGTCAAATTTTTAAATTTAATTTAGAAACAATATAATATAATTCTTGTGTGTTTTCATTTTACTTCAGTCGCCTGTTTGCAGCAATTTCATTTCTTCAGGGGAAGGGGGGGCACTCGTAACCCAACAAAACATTTTTTACAGCACGCACCCCACGCACGAAAAATAACGACACGTTACTATTGAGGTGGGAAGAGCAAAAAAATACATTGAATGGTTTACTACGGGAGCCCATTTAGGACCTATCGAAAATATTTTTGAATATGTTATAACGATTTTTGAATTTGTTATAACGAATTTAATTTGTTTTAACAGATTTATTGAATTCGTTATAACCCTTCGGGCTCGGTGAATATTGTACTCCTCAGATGGCTAAATCATTGTATTGACCGTATAAAAATCAACAAAATTAAAAGCCTAAAAATTAGAATGAAACACATCGGTCAAAATGAATCCAATGATAGGTTATGTTTGTGAAAAGATCAATATAGCAACCACAACATGTAAGTAAAGCTGAATTTAAACAATTTTGGTGAAATCCCTGTAATAAACCTATCTGTCAGAAGCCTGCCTCGGCCTAAAAATGGATCGTTTTCGGAGCATAACCTTGAGAATGAGAACTGGAGTAAGAGTCTTAGATGGACAAGAAGCTGCACTTCCCACCATCTTTGATATCAACAATTAAATAAAATTAACTCCGTCCCTGCAACTTCTTTTGATCTAAACAACTAAAAAGCGCATTCCTCTTAAGAAAGAGACAGAGAGAGAGAGAGAGAGAGAGAGAGAGAGAGAGAGAGGATCCTAAAGTTTCTCTCGAAGGCCGAAATATAGTGTCAAAACCCTCTGAAATATTTTGACAAAAAAAAGCATAAAAAAAATTAACGAAACACAATAAAGAAACAAGCAAACGAAAAGCCAATGCTGAAAACCAAACCATGTTTCTCTTACTGAATGGAATTAGGGGCCACTTTAAATATTCCTCACAAACTGTCCTGTATTTCCCCGATTACTGGACGGGGGGAGGGGGGGGAATGTTATATTTTGGGTACTTTATTACAAAAGTTAAATAATGCTCAAAGTCAGGGTTTTTATATTTAAGGCAAACGTTTTTTGATTAAAAAAAAATATTAAAAATGAAGAAAACAGCCCACTCACAAATACAAAAGAAAGAAAATCCTATATTCTTTAAATATTTATGCTTCTAATCACATAAAGGGAGACCCCCCCCCCCTTTACATCCTGTCCTTAACAAACTAACTACTGTAATCCAAATTTTATTCGCGACGACTTTATTTGGCGATTTACTGCGATAAACTAGTTCGCGACGATTAATTTTTTGCGATCAAGCCTTTTTGGATCTGTTGTAAATAGACCTTTTACACTTTAAGGACTGGTTTGCGGCGAGAAATACTCGCGATGACAAAACTCTCGCGAACTTCGCAAAAAATTTTCACACGCGAATAAAAGTTTGTTTACAGTATATATTAATTGTGAGGTTCGTTCTGTTTGATTATCTATGCGAAAAAGATAGCTTAACCTTTCATTTTGAAAAAAATCCGTTTTTCAAGTTGGACATTATAAGTTATTATTCTTGTGCATAAGTAAATAAGCACGTACGTGAATCAGGCGGTAAACTCTCACCATTTTCCAAAGACTTATAACGGATTTTAAAATTAAAATAAATGAGTTCTGTTAGCAAAACAATATATATCAATAAACAAATTTATGAACTAAATTGTATATTGTGTTACTATGTTCCTTAATATTCAGGATTTACGTATACAAAATAATGCACTTCTTTTTAAATAAATATTACACGGAATATTGCGATTTTAAGCTACATGTAACTTTGAAATCTAAGATTTTATTTTTTAATATCTTATTCTAAGAATATAACTGAATTACTGTAAGTTAATTAAGTGTGCATTGATTACATAGGTGTCGGAAGCAAATTGAAAGTGAAAGGGGGGGGGGGCAATTGAAAAAGAAAAAAAAAAATCAAATCTGAAAACATTTGACAAGGAAAAAAATTGTCCATTGTCCAAACTAGTAGTCCAAACCCGAAAATCCTAAAGGGTGGGTGGGTGGATGGGTAGGATCCAATTACTTTTTTTAAAGCAATACAACTTACTCTTCTTTCTTTGACTACACTATAACGTGCCTGTTGAAAGCGGTGGAGGGGGGGGGGGGGGCTTAGT
>PRKT01001069.1:69673-84292 GCA_003671525.1 Saccostrea glomerata | reverse complement strand
GGGGGGGGGGGGGGGGGGGGGGCTTAGTCAAATTCACATTGTTCAATGCCTATAGTATGTCTATCTTTGCTAAAAAGGGGCAAAATACCTAGCGCGTCTCCCCCCGATCCTGACGTCTATGGGTTTCATGATCAAAATCTCACGACCCGGCTCAGTTTTCAACGGACTAGGGTCTAAATTCAACACCTTTGGTCTCGCTATTCAAATTTTTATCCTGGGTCAAAATTCAACGTTACACTGGCAAAATGAAAATTTCTTAACTCATAGTTGTTTGGAGTTTATACTGTCAAGTCCCACTGTTCTCCTTTCCTAAAGGCCTGGTTCTTTTTATAGCATTATATAAATCACTGCTTTTTTATGCGCACGCAATAGACAATTCGGTGGCATAAAGGTTTTTCTTTATTCCTCCGTCTGTCCGTCTGTCTGTGCGTTTGCCCGCATAAATGTAAGCCTTGCCAAACATTTCTGATTGATAGAAACCCTCGAGGCAAGACAAGCCCCCCCCCTTCTCCCTTTGGTTAGGTTAAAGTAATTAAGGATCTGTATCTAATGAGGCATCGTCTTTGATATGACTTTTTTTTTTAAATCTTATTTTTTTAATACATGGGGAACTATGATCACTCTAGCCTTGTAGTTGGACGTTTGCTTTGTATTCTATAGCGAGTGCAGAGTTTGATTTTCAGAAGTTTACGATGCTGTGCCAAAAACTAAAACGTTAAGAATTCAGACTTGTAATGAGTACTTGGCTATTCAAAGTCAATGATCTTTCGGCTGAATTTCTCTCAATTTTCGCATATCGTCTATAAGTATGTGTGATGACTCGTATTATATCGTCTCATAAAATGATACTTAATTAACATGTGTTACGTGTAGCTGTTTGTACGTAATTAACTACAGACTTTGGATGAACTTTTCTTTATTTTAACAGATAAACCATACACATTTTCAAGTCATAACCTCAATGACCTTCTGTTCTAAAAATGCCTAGTAAGTTAAAGGCGCAATTGGCATACTTGACTGTAATTTGTTCTACTCTTGCTGCAGTTCATATCCCAAAGGAAGTGCTAGAATGGGACTATGAAGCTCGAAGACGATACGTAGAGTGTCTAAAGAAAGGAACACAGATTGTACACAGGGCTCGAGCAATGATAGTTGGATGTGCTGGAGCTGGTAAAACCACATTACTCCAGCGTCTACAACATCACACTATCGACAAATTAAAGGAGATAGAGTCTACAGTAGGGTTGGAGGTTCATGAAAACATTTTCGAAATAGAAAACAACTCCCTGAAAGGTTTGTAAAAAATCCAAAAAGCTAAATTTTATACAGGTTTTTGAGATATTTCTATGACAAGCTTCCATAGAATTTTTCTTTTATTTTTGCAGAGCAAAGCAATACTTAGGGGTCACGTACTCGGAATCTAGCGTACTCAGTCTTTCTAGCTGTCAAACTGTCCGTCTGTCACACCCTATATCTTTAGAAATCTAGGGGTATATGATTATAAATTAATTAATAAATAAGTTGATATTATTCACATACTGCTTTGCACTTTGTCTTTTGTAACTTAACATGGTTATTGACCTTTACCTAACCTTTACCTACTTTTCCTAATAGTTGATCGTGCCGATGTACATCATACTTTTGAGATTCGAGAGTTGAGCTTTTACAATTCAGCATGTACACTTATTTTTATAAGACAATAAAAAAAAAATTAAATCCTCTTTATCTGGACCTTTGAACTACTTAGCTATAAATAACGTTGTCCAGTTGAATTAAACTTATAAGAAGCAGGGTTATGATAATTAGCATTTATATATGTTTATGAGCTTATGTAATTGTACGTTGATTCTTATTTGAGGGTTAGGGAATCAGCGTTCATTTTGGTTGTTAGATTCCATTTCAATCTTATACTGCGTATATGATTGACATTTTTTTCTTTGCAGGCAAACATATGAATTACAATGCTTATATCTAATTAAAAAAATGACCAATCTTCCATTAATTTACATCATTTTTGAAACTTCAAAACACGCAACACATTTTGAACACTGTAGAAATGATTATCAAGATTTACATATATGTTTTTCTTACAGTTCTTTTAGATGAACAAAATAAAGAAAACAAATGTTTACTGAGTGTTGTGGACTTTGCTGGACAGTGTGCGTATTACGCCTGTCATCAAGTTTATCTCAGCAGAAGGGCTTTCTATCTCCTGGTAATTGATCTATCTAAACCATTTGACGGTAAAGTTGACCGGCAGTTATGTGAACAGGAAGGAACAATGTTCTCCGACTGGACATATGGCCGTAAGATTTCAATTCTTCTGTATCTTTACTTACACGCCGAAATTGTTGTTGTTCTGCTATTTTTGTCACGAATGACAGATGAAAGGCCGACCGGGATACTGTACAACTGACTATCTTCAAAAAAGAATATTATCGATGAAAATAAATTAACATAGCTTTTTAAATAACTCCGTATGAATTTCGCATAAATATTTATGATGTTTGCTTTTAAACTCCATTTTACGTATATTTGCAAATGTCGTCTCGGCCAAATTCTCTTTATGCAAAATGATCCATTCCATAGATACGTGATGAACAAATATGACATAATCGGGGTGGATTTAATCAAAATGACAGATACAGCATAACAAAATAAAAACATATTACGAAAACTTGTGTTCTAAAATTGACGTCGTCTTTCCTTCTTAAACGTCATAATGTTTCACTGATTTAGTCAAGGTAGGATAATTTGTGTGCTTCCTTAAAACCCCTACGCAGTCTTTCGACGTTGATTCAGACCCTGAATTTTCATTGTTGAAAAAACGGAAAAAGTTATCTCCTTTCGCTATCATACATTACTTGATTAAGTCCCTGCTTCCTGTAGTTGTAGCTAAATTTTTCTGCAAATATGAAAACGATCGACGTTAGAATAAATCAGAGATATAAATATTTACCTATTCAAAGTTAGTTTATAAAAATATAGAACAGAATTGTAGGTTGTTACTAAAGACAAGCAAATTGTGTATTAGAGAATTTATCATGTTAATGATATAATATAGTTATAGATAGTTATAAATATAAAAGTGTGAATAAAAACACTTGGTATATTGGTGAAGTTAAATAAATATCCATTTTGATGATAACATATATATTTTTCGTCATTTTAAAATGAATCATATCATATCTTTCTTTGAAGAATACATTATTTTCTGGTTAAAATCGATCCACACCTACTGTGATGATGACGCTCCAGTAATCACGATTGCCACACACTGTGACAAGGTACAGGTAATGTAATACTTTTGTTTTCAATTTGATATAGAATTAAAATTACAAATGGATGCGAGTTTTTTTTACGAAAAATTTAACATAGATTTGATAAAACTGTGTCAGAATGGAAAAAATCATCCAATGTGAAATTCTTCTGCAGCTCTCTAGATTTTCATAGGCAATCCTTTTCTAAGAAATTTCACCCTTTTTTTGATTGGTGATAATATGTACGTGGGTGTACAGTACACCTTCTGTTTAAACGATTTCCTATAATATTATGCCCAAAGGAGTCATTAAAATATTTATAATTGCCCTCTAACATTCACCTCACAATTCTACATCTATATACATATAATGATTTTACTATATTGTACAATGTATATAAATGATTGGTTTATTATTTTAAAAAAAACATAGGTAAATGAACGAACTTCGTTTATTCTGTTAGACTTGAAAATAGTAATCCGTTTATGAATGTTACACTTTGACAAGTAGTGGAACCATTTGAAAATGAGATGAAATAAAGATAAATGGTCGAATGCTAAATCTAAAATTGATTTCTTTTCAATCTGATTTTTTTTTGCGATTGTTCAATATTTAAATCATTTCCCCCCTATTATTAAAGGGCTTTTTACAGAATAAGTCGATAATGATATTTTTAATTATTAATAATTAATAAAATAAAACTTGTTATTGTGGAATTCCTATTGGGGATTTTTGCAACATAATGTTGCTTTATTCTCCATATAAGTGAAAAATGAAAATGTAATAATAAAATATTTGTTTAAAATTGATAGAATGTTGATGAATCTATTTATGATGACTTGTTGGAGCTCCTAAAAGACGAACCAGAACTCAAGATGCATATAGACAGTTCCAGATGTTTCCACATCGGATTTCCGTTGAACGATAATGAGCCAGTCCACAAACTTACTGATATAGAGGCATGCATTGTGTCCATTGCCCTCGAGGACCGGTGGAAAGAAACTATCCCAGAACACTGGGCAGTATGTGAGGCTTCTTTTAGAGAAAATAAGCGTAGAGGGAAAAATGATTTCTCTGTCGAATTTCAAAAAACAAGTGTCTAGTAAAATGTCAAAAAATGATGAGGAGACTTTTGACATGCTGCGCTTTTACAATGATATTGGCAGTATCTTGCATTTTAATGAAGAAGATCTGAAGGACAAAACAATTATAGATGTTCAATGGTTTGTAGATTGTTTCAAGAACATTATCACTGATCCAAAACATGCCAGAAAGGTAGCCAAGGACGACACTCACTGGCAGTTTTATGATAAAAGTGGTTATCTTTCTGAAGAACTCTTACATCAGATATGGAAAAAGACCAAAATGGACCTTCGAAAATGCAAACCAACTTTGAAGTACATGCAACGTCTTGGTTTAGTTGCTGAGGGAAAAGAATCTCATTATATCCCTTGTATGAACAAACTGGACTTCGGTGATAATTTAAAGAAATACATCTCATCTTTATCACAGAAATCATCTGTGTTGATCTTCAAATTTGAGTTTCTTCCGCACTTTTTTTACTTTCGTTTGGTTGTGGCCTGCATGGTAGACGCACACTGGACTGTAGTCGAGGATGCTGGACAAAAATATGTGTTCAAAAGCGCTGTTTGTTTCACGTTTCAGGATCATTTTATTGTTTTGGCTGTGACTATGACAACAATTCAAATTCAAATATTTAGATATGGAGATATCCTTAGTTTTGAGGTCACAAAGAAAATTAGAGATACAATAATAGAAAATCTGAAGAGACTCACGAAAAACTTTCACAAAAAGGCAATATACATAAAGGGATACCAGTGTTCCAGGCAGAGTGATCTTGAAGAGCTTACATCAGATTTTCTTTCAGAAGACGAAATTGTAGGGAAAAGACAAATAACTTGTCCAAGGCATGGAGGGAAAAGTCATCATTTTGTCAGTGAAAGAGAACTGCTCCTTTACTGGACAGATGGTATGCTTATTATTCGTTACTTTTAATAACGTTAAACTATTATTTAACTTTAACAAATTTATATAAATTAGGTAACCATTATGTACTATGTATTATAATTTTTGGCTTTTTTTATTTTGTAAGAAAAGAGGATCATTAAATATAAAATGATGCAACACACGGATTTTCTTAATAAATGTCACAGTTTTGAGTTCATTTTTGACAGTCAAAAGTACACAAAAATATGCGTTTTTATTGTACTAACAAACAAATTCAATTTAAATGTAAGCATGGTCACAACACAAGCTGAAAACTATTTAAAAATTTTCTGACAAAAAAAAACATGATAACATGTTAAAAATCTATTCTCATCCATTAATGTATGAGGACGATTCATTATGTAAAGTTTCGCTTAAACACATTTTATGGATTGTGAAGAACAAAATTTTCAAATTACGTGTTTATTTTTTACGATTATAGTCTTTCTTCTTTGTTTTACTAAGACTCGTTTAATCCACTTCAACGTATACATGTAAAAGGCGTTAACGTTGCCTTCACCTTGTCAAAAGTACGATTTGTAAAAAAAAAAAAAAATACTGTATACCCGGTTATTTTCGCCCAATGTAATTTTCGCCCTTTCACACATTCAAACTCTTTTGCCCCGTTTTAAATTCGCCCAAATGAGGATAATGCGAAAGGGTCCATTGGTGTTTTGTCCTACCTTAAGCGTAATTAGTATTTTCTTCAAGTATATGTTACTTTCATTTCATTTGAAGAAAAACAGGAAGACATCTCAGAAACGAAAATTATCCAAGGAATGCAAGAGCATAGGAAGGATGATTTCACAGGTAATGTTCGTACCAAAAGAGCTATGGAGATTTTTATACGATACCGATAAAAATGTACGGTTCTGAAAAAACTAATACAATTTATTTTCATTTTTTAACAGCATCAAAATTCAGGAAGCCAAATGACAACTCCCTTCATTCCATGGAATTAAAAACCTTTTTCTCCAGAGATTGGCAGGACAGTGTTGGCCATCTACTTTGTTGTAATTTAGCAGGAACGGCATTCAGAGTCGGTGATCGGTATCTGTTGACGGCTTTTCACATAATTGAAA
This sequence comes from Saccostrea glomerata, assembly GCA_003671525.1. Taxonomy (NCBI): domain Eukaryota; kingdom Metazoa; phylum Mollusca; class Bivalvia; order Ostreida; family Ostreidae; genus Saccostrea; species Saccostrea glomerata. Next base: position 77,943 of record PRKT01001069.1, on the reverse strand, counting down.
GCACTCTGGGTAATTATATGGTCAATTTATATGTGTATCCAATATTCAGTACATTTCATAAACAATAAGAATTGCATAAATAAGGTGACCTTTATAATAAATCACAGAAATTTTCCCAAATATAAATCTGTTTTCTTTTTATTGCATAAAGATGCGTGTTTGAGAATGATCATAGAAAATGTTCAATGTGACCCAAATCGTGGAAACAACTGCCTGTATCTATTGCAAGTTTTGGAAGTTGAAGTGACTGGATCAGGGGTTGAGAGAACGATAGAGAATGGAATCAAATAGTGGATAACAAGATGTAAAGATAATCTCTGGATAAGCAGCTTATTGGAAGTCTTGAGAGTCAGTGGATTCTCCTTTGCAAGAGGTAGTTTTGTATCACAACCGTTGTTTTTGTGACAGTCAATATTAGATATCTTTCATACTTTCTATATATTTATTTTGCAGAAAACATATTGAAAAATATCAATGAGAACCACATGCAAGTTGTCTTTGGTCGCATGAAAGAACACGAGGAGGGTATAAAATATCCTGTGAAATTTGACATTCCCTTCTACAGCAAAACTGAAGACATTGCTATTCTGGAAGTTGTTCCGACAAATTTACAACGTTTACCAACTGCATTTGCATTAGAAAGATCAATCATACCGCCAGATTCTATTCACATTGTTGGTTACCCGGCTTCACACGGAAGGAAACAAATTTTTGACCCAAAATGCCCTTTGATATCAGAAATGGAAGCTCGATCGACACTAGCGAAATGGATGGCAATGTATCCCGGGGAGAATTTCGAAAACTTCAGTAAGGCCTGTGATTCTGCCTTTTCTGGGAATGAGAAAGTGTTGTTTCACTGTTCTGAATCTACGGCTCACGGAGCCTCGGGTAGTCCTGGACTGATACTCTCAGACACCGACAAACCGAAAGTGTATCTCATGTTACAGGAAGGATTTCCCTCGTTTGTTTACGGTAACAATTGTCAGGTAGACATCAAGACTGTTCCAAAAGAATTGCTTATTGAAAGTGGAATTAGCATGTCCAGAGTGTACTCACTACTCAGCTCCACGCAGTACTTATTAAACCTGAGAAATGCCATTTTCCATTTCTGATCATCTCGCATTGAAGATGTAATATGGTACTTGAAAAAAAAGTTTTCTCCGAGTTGAAAACTGGAAATGGACATCAAACTGGAGTGTTCGTGGATCTCGGAGGGAAAAAGTCGTTATTGAGACTACCTCTTATTTGCGATATTTGTTTCATATTAACAACGTAACATTTATAAATGTGTTGTTATATGCGATAATTCAAATATATTTGCTGAATTCTGTTTTATTTCTTAATTTAACTTGGAGTCAGGATACAAGGTAGCATAAAAAATGCTCATCTTGAATTCCATTGTTCGTCCCTTTTTATACCTTTTAAGAGCAAAGTAATACATGTATCTTAGTTTCTATTTTTCATGAAAATGTATATTATGAGATTTTTCTTATGAAGATAACAGTTTAAGTACTAGGTCATAAATTTATTCGGGAAGAAGACATCTGTGTCAAAAAATACATTTCTTTATCTATCAATTCGCATTATTTTATTCGTATGTTTTGAATGTTTTCTTTTCATTTTACCAATTTATTTAAGACTAAAAAAGCTTTGCGGCCTAATTTAAAAAAAAATGCATACGGAATTAAAAATTTTTTAATTGTAAAAAATATATTTATAAACCCTTTCTCATCAACAATTTGTTGAAATGGACTTTATATAAAATTGTAAATGAAATGACTTTAACTCTTTTCATACTTCACAGAATTATATGTAGAATTCCTTATTCTAATATGAGAATAATGTACCACTGTCACTGTGAATAGCGCATGAGTGTTTGTACATATTGTCTCAGTCGTGCTCTGAAATGTGTCTTTGGCATTTATTTATACTGCTCATGATCAATAGATTATCTACAAGAAAACTAGTTTAACATTTTATGATATTTTTGAGTGGTAGTAGATATTTAGCTACTAGTAAATGATCTGTGTCATTTGATATTTTAGATGAAATAACTGTTTGACTTTGTTCTAATTGTCGCTTTTTTATGGTATTATTTACCGGATTCTCATATTATTATGGTACTGTACATATACTTATATTGAAATATTAAACTGATTTGTTTACAGAGTGTGATCTGTCTGTTATTCCTGTTACATGTATGTAATAATCAAAATAAATAAAAGGAGAATGGGTCTTAAGAGCATGTCTACGAAAAAAACAATGCAAGAGGTTATGGGAGCAAGTTTCTCAGATCAACTTCATATTTTGTATGTAAATTTCTTCTATAATATGAAATATTTTGCCACAAAATTTCTTTCAGTGTGGTCTCACTTAAGGGGGTAAATCGACACTGTTACTAAAAATAGAATTCTTGGTCCTGACGCAGGGTGAAAACAGGAATTTTATAGGATTTTAAATTTAGAAATTCAGCATTTTACTTGATAACGATATAAATTATCCATATATGGTTGAAAGTAACAAGACACACTTGTTTCCGAAAATTTTTCATAATTACAAACTGTGCCCTTGTTTAAGTGCAAAAAGGTCACAAATCCGGCATATTTCCAGATTTTTGAAAACTGGTGAAAATATTCACTTTTCAAAAACCTATATCTTAGAAAGTGACGCTTAGAATCAACTCAATCTAATACCAATTATTAGACAACATGTCTGTCTACAATATATAAAAAATCTGTCGTTGGACTCTCAAATATTTTGCTGTTCTTTTTACTTAAAGTTGGACATTTTTTTGTGAATTTTCAAATTTTCTCATCCCTGAACTTCAGCAAGAAGTTATTTTGCTGATTTAAATATTTTCAAAAATTAAAATTTTGCTGTTGAAAAATACCAGTATATTGTACATTTTTGTTTTCAATCAATAATTATTTCTTAGGGGGTTAAATGGGGTTAATTTGGGGGGGGGGGGGGGGGGGGTTACCAGAATCGTATTATTTCACATTTTCTTTGAGCAGGGTGACATTCACATACTGCTTAGTACCTGTTTGTCAATCAGTAGACCAAGTGTATCTCTCTTATCTTAAAATAAAAACATTTGCTTGATAGATAATAAACATAGTACACTGGTACCTACTAATAAGTAGAATGACCCTTTTAATTTGGAGTTCACAAGGTCAAAGGTCAAGGGTTATAATTCTCGATAAACCAGTATGTAGATTTTAATCATTCAAAATCTTGAGGACCCATTCCTTGACAGACATCAGATTTAGTACACTGGTTTCTTGAAAAGTAGAGGACCCCTTTAGATTTTGAGGTCACAATGTCAAAGGTCAAGGGTCAAACTGAACAAAAAGGAATATCATAGCCATTTTCTTGACAGACATATTGTCATGGCAACGAACTTGAAATGAATGAACACCAAGTTTTAAAAATCAACAAATTAGAACATTTATAAATTTTAATTTCATTGCAGATTGAAATTTGAATATTACTCAATAACTAAGTACATTCAACAACAACAAAAAATTACAATGCTTGACTGCTTCCTGATATTTTATATTCACTTCCAAAATTAAAATGACCTTGAAATTTTGTATGCTTGGAAAAAATCTACTTGCTTAAGTATACATATATGGTTCTAAATTAAGGTAAGATTTAAGAGAAAAAAATCACAGTTTCCCCAAATCATATTCTGAATTATTTGCTATACCTGTATACAGGAAATTAGTCTTTATAATAGTGTTATATTTGGTAAAACTAAAGCACTGTTGACCTTGAACTTTGATCTTTTCTAACATAAAACAAACACTTAAAATTTACTCTGAATTTTTGTGTATTCCTGCAAGTAAAACCTGATACATATTAAATATCAAGATATTAACAATGTTTAAGTACATGTACCGATAAAATCATGTAAGTTAACATATAAGAAATACCCTGAAATTTTGGCTACTACACAAGCTTCTTCAATCATAATCTTTCTTTTTTTCTTCATGTTTGGTACACCATTTGGGTTGATCTTGAGGTCTCAAGCTTTCAAAATCTATAAGGTGTATCCAAACTATTCTATTCAGTATGACCCCATTTTCTTTCTATGTAGCATCCAATAACTTCTGGAGAAAATTTAACAAGCACTGAAATTTCCACTTCTGGTTTAAAGAACAACTGGACTCCCTCCAAATACACAAAAGTAGTACTCAAAGCATGTACCTGTGAAAAAGGACAGTTTTCAAATTAAATTGAAATTAACCATACTAGACATATTCTAAGATTTAAAAAAAAGAATGTCATGTTTATGATAATGCTACATTTATATTTATCAATTGAAGAAAATGTCATCAAATGACTTGGGTAAGATTCTTCACAAATTCTTCTGGCTACCTTTGAAGGAAACAAGAGCTTCATATATCCTTGAAGTAAAGTAACAGAGTAGGGAAAAATGCATTTGGCAAATCGACAGACAGACAAGGCAATTCCTATCCATGTACTATAGTATACAATTATGAAATGGGTATGAGGGAAATAGCAAATTTATGATTCCCAGAAGGAGGAAACTATTTCACGGAGGGGAACTGTAAATTTGCTATTTCCCGAGTTCCCATTCCATAACTTTTTTATTATACCGAAACAATGATAGGCAATTTAAATTTTTTTAACCAAATATTCCGACATTTAAAAAAAAAAACTGTTGAGGCATAATTAAAAATGCATGCGGTTTAACACATTGTATGATAAGTGAAGCATCGTGTCCTTAAACAATTAAATTATTTTAAAAAATATTTTCATTGACATTTGGAAAAATTATCGTTGTCTTCATTTTGGTAGAATTCAAGTATGATTTTGACATCGCACGTCAAAATGTTTTGACGTCATAGCTACATTGCAAATAACATGACGTCACAGACTCGAGATTCCTTGAACGCTCCACCCACTGGACACTTTGATTGGCTAAAATTACTAATAAATATTCATGAGGGAGTAGTCCCAGGGAGTAGCTCTGATTTTCCAGGGAGTAGTCTTCAGATGAGGGCAATAGTCACTTCTCGGGGAAATAGAGCTTTATGGTATTAATTTTTACAGAGTTTTTACAGTAGAGGTATAATAATATAACATATCTTTAACATTTTCTCAGCAGTGGTAAGTAGTTGGTAATGCTAATGCTGCATCTGCATTGTCTCTCCTCTTCTTATTTCTGGATTCTGTTCACAAAACTACATTGGAAACCTTATGTAGTAATTCTTTATAGCTCCACAGCTGAAAATCCCATTGTAAAGCCCAGCCCTAACCAGGGAAATGAATTTGAATAATCTGAAATTGCATGAGAAATATAAGAATGAAAGGAAATACTCTTTACAAAGTATAATTTCCCAGACTTATATTTTTAATATTAGTTATGTCTTAAACACAAACCTGTCAAGGAACACATGGTCCCAGTGACCTTTAATTTGAAAAGTCTGCACAAATATTTGACAACTCTTTTTCCTTTATTCGGCCAATTGAAAGCTTAAAATCATAACTGTAGCCATCTTCATAACATTTCATAAATATCTGAAAAAAAATATTTTGCTTAATGAGATTCTTTAAAATCATGCAGCCCACATATGAGGCAATAATGGTGATTTAATTGACAGGGAAGACCCACCTATCCAATTCTTAATGTACCCTATTAGTAAACAGTCTTTAAAAACACTGGACCTATTCAACTATTCATTCCCTCTTCATCATCCCAAAAAGGCTACTTATGCTATTTATAATTCTGCAGATGTGAATATTTTGCAATATTGTTGAATTTATACAGATATTTTTATTGCTACATGTACAAGTACCAACCTTGAAATTTCTCTTGACAGGTTTGCTAGGTATATATTCAGGTCAAGTACAATCACTAGATTTAGCTACGTAGGTATTTTTTATAGAAATAAATTACTTTGGTAGCTTAATAAAGCTACTTCAGGTAGGTAAATAAAGCTAACTAAGTAGGTACCGGTAAATCAAACTACATATATATAGCTAAATCTAGTGATTGTACCAGACCTGATAGTGCCTTGTAAAAAAATCTTCTCTTGTCCATAATCAAGACCCCATCAAAATTGTTTGTAAATAAATAAGTATATAATATTATAAACGAATATCCACCTACCTGTTTCTTTTTCAAATTCAAACATTGTTGATTCGGTATCATCATCACTGCATCCGTCTTGCTACCAAATGAATGTTTGCTGTCAGAATCATATTCATCAAAATCAGAGCCAGAATCTGAAGACTCGTTGACAATTCACGCACCTGAATCTTTCTCCGAAGACGTACAAAACGGCAACAAAACGTCTCAGGACTCCATAATGTTTACATGTGGTTACGGAACCGTACATCGATCCCGATGGGTTTCATAATTTTTTATGCATTTTATACATAGGCCACTAGTATATACGTAACAAATAACATTCACAGGAGGGACAATTTCCTTCAAATCACACATAATTTATGCCTAAAACGATTAGATGACAGACATCTGTCTATTATAAACTTCGTAAACATAATCATTATCGACCTTCTTTACAGAAGAGCGCAACAGGGGAGAATTCTAACAAAATCAAAATAAATAGTAAAATACGGTTTTTTTTTCACAGGAAAAGCAGAAAAAAATTATTTATAGCTTTTATAAAATTAAAAATAATTTTCATTGTTTATATTTGTAAATATTTTACACAAAATTCATTAAAATTAGTGTTAAAAGTAAATTTTATAAGATCATGAATTTTTCCATCATTTGAATTTGAGGTAATTTCATTACAATATAACTTTTCTGTCCTTGAGAGTCCAAAGGTGGATTTTACATATTGTTGGGGTAATATCCTAGAGATTCTTAAATGCACAAAATTCTGAAAAAAGAAGCGTCACTTTTTAAGAAATGTATCCCTGAATATTAACAAATAATGAACCATTAATATTTCTTGGCACCATGCCAATATTTGTGCCCTCGGGACAGCCTTTTATATAGGGGTTTTACAAAAAATTGATTCCAACTCAATTTTACGACTTAGTTCTATGAGAAAACATTGCCCTTTTATTTATATACTGTTTTTTCATTTTTACTTTTAAATATTGAAATTGTCATTTTTACACTAACTTTTTTTGCATTATCCCTTGAATATTGACCAAAATGAATTATTGGCTGTTATTAAAAATAGAAACAACCGATGCAAAAATAAACAACATATTTCTGACTCTCAATGGGTGTCCTTTAAGTTAATATTAAAAATTAGTTTGTTCTTGAGAGTGCCTACCAGAGCATTTTTCTATATATCTGCATGGTTTTCTCGTAGACAGGCTCTTAAAATCAAATTCAAAAGTGCTTCTTTAAATGATTTATTTCAAATCATCTAGTTAAAGATTTCAAAAGATGTTTGTTTTCGTAAGAATATAGGATATGGGGTAATTATTGCAAGTTTCTTTAATATGTATATCATAGACAGGAAACATAGAGTCTTGATATTCACTTAGCATAAGAATATCATCACAACCATACGAAACTGGATCTCTGCGTTACTTTGTTGTTGATCAGGACTTTAAATATGTGTATTTGATGCTTAAAGTTGCATGGAAAGAGATCGGGAGGTAAATATATATATTTTTAGATATTCTGTATAGTATCATGGCTTAAGGTAGATCGCGGGTTTGCTGACGTCACAATAGGATTTGACGTAAAAAGATAACCGCGTTCAGATTAGCAGGCAAATATCCTCAGCAGTACTGTATGCAGTAAAAAGTGAAATATGTATTAAAAGGTTGTTTGGTGTTTTTAAATATTTTGTCATGTAATTGAAAATAATTGATGTTCTGATCAAGGTTGTCTTTAACAATATAAGTAGTTTTTAACGCTGATATCTGTTGTGTGTACGTACCTTTCTAAAACACTATTGCCTAATTGTTAAAACGATACAAACACAGATCCACCGCCGATGTGTCTGGCGCCTGCCCTGCATTTTATTTTTTTGTTCACTTTAATGAATTTTGTTTTGCTTGTTTAATTTAGTCTGCATATAGTACACACTAATATTTTTATTTGTTTAACAATTTCATCTCTAGCTCCATTTTCTTCGCGATGATGTACGCTTAGATTGATAATATTTTTATTCGAAACAAGATTGTCCAAGTCAAGTACAGGTATAAGATTTTTAAAATGAGAAAGAAATGGACAGTATATGGTAAATCAATATGCTTATCATTTGTACATGAGTTTCTCCAGTTGATGATTTTTGGTTTTTTTTTTT
>PRKT01001069.1:37710-65160 GCA_003671525.1 Saccostrea glomerata | reverse complement strand
AAACCTTACTGCACATCTACATGACACCACCAACCATCTCCCAAAAGGTGATTAGGCTGCTGAGTAAAATGTAGAAGGAGTTCAGGGAAGACGGGACTTTTTGCATAAAAAACGTCATTTTTCGACCCCCCATTTGACCCCCTGGGGCAAAATCAAAATTCTGAAACCTTACTGTACATCTACATGACACCACCAACCATCCCCCTAAAGGTGATTAGGCTACTGAGTAAAATGTAAGAGAAGTTCAGGGAAGACGGGGCTTTTTGCATAAAAAACGTCATTTTTCGACCCCCATTTGACCCCCCGGGGCAAAATCAAAATTCCAAAACCTTACTGCACATCTACATGACACCACCAACCATCTCCCAAAAGATGATTAAGCTACTGTGTAAAATGTGAGAGGAGTTCAGGGAAGAAAAGTGTGACAGACGGACGGACGGACGGACATGAATAACAACAATATACCCGAACTTTCTTTAGAAAGTGCGGGTATAATAATAAAAGTGAAAAAGAGACCTAAGAATAACAAAAGGTCTTCCGCTGAAGACAAAAGACCTTAATAAACAGAAGAATGCTCTTCCTTTGCGTCTCCGCAACAGCAACGCTCATCGGACTAGATTTGGAAGCAGTTTGAGAAAAACGAACACCCTCCTTAGAATTGCAAATTGCTGACTTTTTGTCAGACGATCCTACAGATGGGATTCCCAGGTTTGTCTTCAAGCAGGCCCGTCATGACCCCTTGGCTTGATCCTTTTTGATCGTTGAGCCATGGACTCCACTGGAAATGATTTCCTTTGGGAGGAAAGGTAAGGTGTGGTTGCAGAAGAGAAACATACTTGCGCATAGTGACCATGTTTTCCGCACACGAAACGCTCGGAAGGTGAAGCTTGACACCTGTACAGGTGGTCGTGGAAAAAGGGTTTTCCGCACCAATAGCACCGTGAAATTGATACTGGTGTCGAGAATATTCGTGCTGATCCTGGTGTGATCAAAGGACCGAAAGACAATGGCCTCGGTTAGATGTTGGGGAGGAGCGGTAAAGTCCTTTTCTCCAGGTTGGCATGGTGTTGTTGAAGAATGGTCGTCTTTGGGGAACTTGCTTTCTTGATGGTACTCAGGATCAAAATGCTACAAAATATATTCAGCACTTCCAGTGTCATACCCTTAGGAAATCACAAAATATCACCAGGGAAATAAGTGCCAAACTTTCCGGCAACAGTGAAACATTAAAATGCTAACGACAGAGTAGCACATTATTATAAAGTAGGTCGGTAAAGTGAATTCTGGAAATCCAAAAATTGCACCCGAACAATTCGAAGCCTAGGAGTTAACTCCTTTACAATGATACATGTTACATATAAATAATTGAATATAACAATGGAAATAAGCACAATTCTGAACATGGGTGAAAGATGGCTAAGATGGAATAACTCATGAAATGTGGAGTAAATTGATTAAATAATTAGTTTTCACATTAGGAGTTACATAGTCATTAGAATAATTTAAGTTTTTATGATGTTTAAAGTAATTACAGTAAATTAAAAGTTTGTTTCAAAGTTTACTTAATCATGTCACTAAAATCGTTATGTCAAAAATCACATCGTGAGATACATATTTGTAGGAAGAAGCTTTATCAACCAAAAAATTACGAACGGGCGTCCCCCTGGATTCATAATATGGCTATAAACCTGTGTATTAAAATCATTTTAGTTTTATTTTTCAACGCATATATTATTTTCAACAATATTTTTTTTTTAAAGCTTTCGGGTTTTTGCAATTTAATTTTAGACTATTAATCCTTATTGTCCCGACCGCCCTTCATAAAGTCCCCCCCCCCTTCGACCCCTACTAGATCCGCACAGACTATTTTTTTTTTTATTATTTCATGCCACAGAATGGCATTTTTTTAATTTTCCTTTAATTTACCTTCTTTATCTCCTTTGCTCGTTTAAATGTCCATTGAAATGTTTTGTAGCGTCACGGTAGCGACTCCGACGAGACGTGGTTATGAGGTATCTTGTAGGGATTTTATCTATCGAAATCCCATTAAAATTGAAGATTTCAATAATGCAACCGTGAATACAATAGAATACAATGACTGATCCCCGTTTTTTTTGTTATGTCCGTTCATAAGATGTCGGTTTTTCTTAAATAAATCAAGACATTCTCCACAACAATTGATTTTGTAAACAGGCCTAAAATACTTTAAATAAGTTTATAAAGATATATCGACATTTATTCGAAATATAACAACATCACAAAAATGTAGCTTATTTGTTTTTATTTTGGAAATCCCTTAAGTGTACCTCAAGCCATTGTTGGTTTTCCCAAATGCTAAATTCGTATAATGGAACTTTTAGAAAACATACGACCTGTAGCTAGGAAGTTTACCAAAACAATAACATGGATACACAGATGGTAAGAATTTTTTTTCTACTCGATATGATTACGTATATTTCATGATTAGTTAACAGAATCAGTTTGGAATATAGATAAGTGAGTAAATCTGTTTATGATATGAATATTAAACAATATACCTATCCTATTTTCATATAAATTTCCATTCAGTTTTTTCTCCTATTTTTTTTTTTTTTTTTGTGAGACGTGACCAATTGCTATCTGTTTTCGTCCGCCGTCGTGCGGTATAAGTCGTGTGTTAATATTTGGACATTTTAAGCTTCATCTCTGCAACCACGCATCCAATTTCCACCAAATTTGGCAAACCGTATCTATGGATGAGGGGAACACAATTTGTGAATTTCATGGTCCCTGTCCCCCTGGGGCCTGAGGGTTAAGGCCGAAACCACTAAATTTAATGCAATCTTTAAAAATGTTCTTCTTTATTCCTGGAAATCAAGCAGTCAAACTATTAGCATGATTGTAATAACCATTGATTCATCTACCAAAATTGTGAATAATATGGCCGCTTGGTCAGGGATTCTGGTGTTAGGGCGGAGCTTTATTGATTATATATTGAAAATTCATTATTATTGTAAAATCTTCTCTGCTTCTAGGTATTAAAACAAACTAAGTACCTATTTATTACGACAAAGAATGCTTTTTCCAAAATTGTGCATTTTATGGCCCCAGGATCATGGGTTTTGGTGTAATCGCGGGGCTCTATTGAATGATTATTTAGTGAAAATTCGTGAATTCTTTGAAAATCTTTTTGGGCTTTTATTATATAGAGAAAATGCAGAAAACCTTTGAAAGTCTTTTTCTCTGCTCCTGGGTATCAAACAAACTAACTAAGTATATCATTATGGTGAACAAGAATGCCTCTTCTTAAATTTTGAATTTTCTGGCTCATGGTCAGGGGTTCTGGTCTTTGGGTGGGGCTCTATTTATTATATAGTAAAAATACATTTAATCTTTTAGAATTTCCTTCTCTGCTCCTGGGTATTAAGCAGATAAACTATCTATATAAATATGATTAGCAAGGGCTATCCTTTCTGAATTGTGAATTTAAAGACCCCTGGATCAGGGGTACCATACATGTGGTAGGGGCTCTAATTATATACTAAAAAGGAATGAATTGTTTGAAATCTGCTCCTTGGTATTAATCAAACATTTTGGATAAGCAAGAGTGCCTTTTCCAAATTGTTAAATATGTGGACCAAGGATCAGGGGTACATATGTAGTAGTGGCACTACTGATTATTGCTGAACACAGGCCTTTAGATCGCTTAGAAAAAAAAATTGAGGTGTTGAAAAAAATAAAGGTATGGAACTCTTTTCATGGGGTACCTACTTTCGACAATAAAATTCTTTTAAATCAAATGCTTTACAATTTTACTTTCTATCCATATCTATTCAAATATAAACAATCTTCATTACTACCAAAGTTCATTCCGTAATTCCTTATACTTCTCGAGATATTCTGAAATTAATTCCCAAATTGACAATATTTTTTTTACTCGACATCAGCTTGGGCCTTCACTAATTGTAGAGCGGGAACGACGGGACAAATTTCCCCCGAAATTTATTCTAAACTCAATGAATATTTGCTCACTACTTAGCACTACACCGTACTTAGTAAACCTGCGAAATGCCATTTTCCATTTCTAAACATCTCGTATTGAATATGTGATGTGGTACTGGAAATAAAGTTTTCTCCGAGTAGAAAGCTCGAAATGGACATCAACGTAAAGTACACGGGTGCATGGGTCTCGGAGGGAAAACTGTTATGATTATTGAGACTACCTCTTTTTCGCGATATTCGTTTCATTTTAAAACATATAAAATTTATGTGTTCTTTCTTCCCGAAAACAGTATGCATTAATTCAAATATGTTTGCTTATATTTATATCTTTTCTTTCATTTTATAACTTACGTTTGAGTCAAGATGACAAAGTGGCATTAAGATACTCATGTTGAATTCCATTGTTCTGCCCCATTTATGTCACCTTTGAAGAACAAAATATATATTTCTATTTTTCATGAGAATGTATATTATGACATTTTTCATGAAAATAACAATTTGATTACTGGAACGTATACTTATTCAGGAAGAAAACAATTACATGTATGTCAAAAAATATAATCCTCTACCAATCATATCCAATTTTATCCCGCTTCAGACAAATTTGTAGATTGCTTTTTAGATAAAAGATGATCACATGATGCCCTTATTATCCGTATTACGTCTCCGTCAAGTTGTAATATGAAAATCTAGCACGCGATTCCGTTTGCAGCGTTGTTATTGTAAATAAAAATGGCGGCTTGAAAACGGTTTACGTATATTAGTTATTTTAGTTAATTTTCTTGTAACTGTAACGATATTTTATGTTGATTGTTATTGGGTTAAAACTTAATATTTTCATGATATGCACAAATATTTTTTTATATCGATAAAGGTTTTTAGCGGAATAAATTCGTAACACTGTCAGTTAGTGACCCAATACGGATTCATGCAGGGTGTGAAATGGAAATCCGTATTGGGACTCTGCTTCGCCTCGCCCAATACGGATTTCCATTTCACACCCTGTATGAATCCGTAATAGGTCACTAACTGACTGTGTAACTAGTAAATACTCACTCAATGTCTTATTTTGAATGTCATCTCACTTTACCAATTTATGTAAGACTAACTAATCTTTAATTGCGTTTGGGTTTTTCATAAATATTACATAGTACGGACTTCACAAGCTTTTGGGGAAAAAAATATATATATTAACACTTTTTTTATCAACAAATTGTTGAAATTGATTTTGTACAAAATTTTGAATGAGATATAAAAGCGATGACTTTAAAGTTTGTTTGGTCTTCAAGATATATATGTAGACTACCTTATTCTAAGTATGAGAATAATTTACCAGTGTCACTGTAAATAGCGCATGGGTGTCTGTGCATATTGTCTCATTCGTGCGCTGTAATGTATCTAGGACATCTATTTATAGTACTGCTCATGATCGACAGATTGTCTGTATAAAACTAGTATAAAAATTTATTATATGTTTGACTTGTAGTTGATATTATGTTTAATGATCTGTGTCATTTGATATTTGAGATGAAATAAATGTTTGAATTTGTTCTAATCACTGTTTTTTGAGTTGTATTATATCCCAGAACCTCATAATATTGTGGTATTGTACCTATATTGAAATGTCTACCTAATTTATGTACAGATTGTGATCTATCTGCCTTTGCTGTTAATTAATAATCGAAAAAAAACATACGTAAAATGGGTCTAAAGTTAAATTCAAAAGTGAGTGTGCTAATGATATCTTTCAAATCATCTAGTTTAAAGATTTCAAAAGACGTTTGTTTTCGTAAAAATACAGGATATGGGGTAATTATTGTCCTTTTAATATGTAGATCATAGACAGGAAACATAGAGTCTTGATATTCACTTAGCACAAGAATATCATCACAACTATACGAAACTGGATCTCTGCACTTCTGTGTCGTTTACCAGGACATTAAATAAGTTTATTTGATGCTTCAGGTTGTATTAAAAGAAATGGGGTGTTATTTTTTCTCCCAATATTCTGTATAGTATCATGGTTTATAGGATGCAGTGCTAAAACATTTTACACGAAAGTATAAGAACTTATTTTATATGAAAATTACATTTTTTGAAACTACAAACTTCGGGATGCATTTATATTGGAACATGCTTGATTTTTCACAAAGTAAAAGTTATCCTTTATACCTAAGAAAAGTAGAAATTATGTTGTATATTAATAAAGGTATATTAAAACTGTAATTCAGAAAATTCAGAGTAGAAATCTGGGAAATTTGACCAATTAACTTACCGGTTTTGCCATTCCTTGCTCATTGAAGAGTGCTGACTTAAACAAATTGAATACACTTCGGTGAAAAGTAAATGATCTTGTTAACAGGACAAAATTTTTTTTATTGTTAAGTTTACCGATTCACTAGGAGTGTTCTTTTTCTACTTTAAAGTATTAAGAATAAAGTTCAAAATTTACTTAGTGAACGTGCAAGCATGTGTCCATCATACGCGTCTCAAAATATGTAATTTCAAAAATTTCCAGTCAAAATAATTTTTTTAATGATATTTCCGTGTGAAATGCTATAGCATATAAAAATTATGGTCTTATGCAGATCAATTACAGATTAAGTACATATACTTGTTATCATCAAGTTTAACAACATGTTATCTAGATGTCCTTTATACGATTTCAGTGAAAAAATGATTTGTTTACTTCATGCTGATGCTTCTGTTAATCTGTATATTTTATATCAATCTGATTTTTTTTCACAATTTTGCATTATTTCAATAATAATTTAGTAAAAGGAACAAGGGTTTCGCCGAATATAAAATATTTTTACTTGACTGCAGATTTCAGATCAAAGTTATGCAGAAGAAAAAGAAATAGAACCAAGTGTGATCCTGCAAGTTGTTTTAAACCACCAAAGTCGCTAGTCTCACGTGAGCTTCTCATATGATGACATTTGTCTGCTGATCATTTCTTTGTCTTTCGGTGACGGTCAGTTCACTTTTCAATACGTTGTTCCTACATAACCACTTGATCTCTTTCAATCAAATTCCGAGCAAGTTATCTTCAGATGAAGTAAATGCAATTTTGTTCAAGAGAAGGATTATGTACTTTTGCAATGGGTAAATAACTTTAAAACTAGTGAAATTTTATTTACATCTTTTAAAAGTCCTAAAAAGAAAGTATAAACAAAGGTGGAATGCTTCATTATACAGTAAAGATTAATATTTGAACATATTGTAACCATCAGGGTTGGGGGGGGGGTCATATACCTGTATATATGTAAGCGATCAAAGCCATACATTGAAGTTCGTTGGATACATTTAAAATCACAATAATTCTTCAGAACTGTAAAGCCATGGTCAATAATATATGACAGTATCCTTAGGTATTGTGTAGATTAAAGTTTATATTAAACAAAACCTAGGGTAGGGCCAATGAGCAATTAAAGTTAACATAACCGTTATAAGCTTTCAAAAAATCTGATGAAGAACAGCAAGATCATTATAGGTCCAATATATATGAACTTGTCCTCATTAAGTGTTAAATACAAATTTGTTCAAATCATAACTTAGCGATCAAATATCAAATGGGACGAATAAAGAAAGTCCCCCCAAAATCATTAAAAGAACAACAAAGTCTAGAATCGATTTATAAAAGCTACCTCAGTAAATTATTGCAATAAGCAGGATTTTCTGATGAGATTTATTCTTTATATTGTTTTAAAAATTTACCAACTATATTTACACGAATGAGTATACACCATTATTTCTAAAGGCAGAGAATTTTGAAGCGAAATAATTAGTTAAAAAGTATTGAAATAATACTAGAAGCAATTTACCGTATCAGGCAATTAAAAAAAGCACAGTCCTTCACACCCGGATTTCCCGTAGCATTTCTTACTTGTACTTGAAAATATTATACCCTTTTTTGAACTAAACAAACATAAAAAATTATCTGCCAGTGGTCATGGCTAAAGATTTTTTTTCCTCAGTATTAATAGGCTACTGGCGAACGTAAAAAGAGGAATAACTCTGGATTAATTTCGGAATGGCTTAACGTTCCCGTTAAAATGATTTTACATTTTAATGTGTATTTTCTATTTTATCGTGCATTTTAAAAGAAATTTAAAAGTAACCTGAAATATTCATAATCTCAAATTTATAATACATTCATATGACAAAGATAGACTTAATGACTGTAGATAAACTGTTCGAAGAGAATGAAGTAAACGTTTTCTGATTATATATTTCCATTTAACGATACAGCTACAAAATCCCTTGAAAATAAAAACAAAAAGAAATAGGGATGAACACAGAACTTAAATGCAAGAGAGTCCTCCACTGAAATGTCAACGACGAAGTTTCCATCTTTGGTTCACTAAAAAGATTCGGGAATGTTTTTTTTTGCTAGCGCTCTCGAGCGCTAGCAACTACGTTAGTCCAAATTCCTTGAATACGCATGCTCGGCCGCCATTGCCGTGCATTCTGGGAAAACTGAAAACTACTACAGATAGACCGTACGATAACAATTTCGTTGTAGCATGAAATAACTGTTTATTTATTGTGTAGCTTACACTTTAAAGATAACTTCATATTTATAATATTTCAAATTCTGGGTTTTTTTGCTGACGGAAAAGGCCGAGTCATTATCTGATTGTTCTAAACAATGACAAGGGAGTTTTTTTTTGTTTGTTTTTTAAGCAAAACCAAAGATAGATTCTAATTTCTGATTGGTCAATTCAGCCAATCTTACAAATTCCAGAAACAGAAGCAAGAATTTACACTAAAAAATAACGAATAAATCCACTATTTGTGTTAAAAAATTCTTAAGTGTATGGCTTTTAACCTTACATATCTTGACAAAGATTATCCAAAGGACTAAGCAACTTCACATGCGTTCCAATCTCTCTGGACTCTTTACACAACATACACTTTGAGTTATTTTCTATATTTTTTTTCAACTCCCATGTAATTAATTTTCTTCGCTAAATTGCCAAGAAATTCTCTTCTTTAAATCAGCCCATACATGCAATGTCTCAATCGGCATCTTCGTCATATTATATAGACCCCCCTCTCTCCAGTAAAGGTCATGTTCCGTTGCGCCAAAACTCCAATAGGTCACCCCCCTGTTTCTTTACCTATGTGTCTATAAAATGGTTACGCTGTACACAAAACAATAATAACTTTAATTGTCTCTATCACTCTCCAGCCTCGATAAAAATTAAAGAATCAACAAAATAAATCACTTGATCGCGGATCTTTCTTTCTGTGTTTAAAAATTGCAACAGCGCTAGCTCACCTATCTTTTTAAAAGATTAACTTGTTTTCTTTACATTAATCAATTGTTCCGCTTAATTACTGATACCGGTATTATATTTAGAAAATTAAAAAAAGAAAAACTACTGATTTGCTTTTGTAGGAAATAAAATCTGAGCATGATTTTTGATTAACAATTTATATTATTTATTGTTCTATTTACTTGACAATTATCTGTGAAATATTTCAACAAGAAATTTTGAATGGTCCAAATTAAGGTAATTATATATTTAAAAAATTGATGCAAATCCAATCATATGTATATGTATATGTAGAAGGAATCTGTGGATCTGCAAGGGATATATATTTTCCCATTCAACATAAATTAAATTTTAAACAAAGTTCGCCCTTCCTGGGAAAACTTTTTCAAAATGTCATCTATGCATTCACATGGCTCCGAAAAAAGTAGACATAAAGAAATTTAAATCCTCCTTTTAACTTCATTTCTGAGAGGAGAGCCAATATCTACTCATGACTCCGCTTCAACGGAACTTCTGAGAATATATAAAACATTTAAAACAAAATCGGTTTGATACGAGTATTTCACGGGCAACTTTACCCTAGCCGCGCAGGAACACCGATGAATGCAAATGAGATTGAGCTCCGCCCCTTATCTGACTTAGGGGGGCCGACTGGGGTTTTACATGTATTGTGTGAAAACTTCAATAGCAAACGTCTTCATTTTAATACCGTACATAACTTACACTTACATGTACTGCACGATACATGCCAAGTTTAGGGTAAATCTACCTCCCAGGTATGTTTAAGTGACCGTCTCAAAAGACAGGTACATTACCTTTAGGTTTCCAGCTCAACGCACTTCTTAAACTCACAAAATAAAGTCACATTATTCTTGCAATAAAACTTAAAATTATCGAAGTTTAGTACGAGACATAACCCTCATATTATTAAAGCCATATATGGCGAAACTGATCAAAAAAATATATTTTTGAGAAATAAAAAAATAAGTAAAGAAATATAGTTAATACATTTAAATTAAAACTTTTCATCCAATTCTGAACACGGAGAACATCTCGTTTCATCTAATAATACGATTTTATCTTCTCTGTATTGTGTTATTTAAATCTTTTGTATTTTCGTCCGAGTCGGAGAAAATTCCGAGAACACAAATTAAATTGTGATATCTTTAAAACGCAATTGACTTAGATTTTGTAATTTACGGAAAAGTCCTATCTTTTTATATAGTAATGATACAAATAATAAGTTCTTATAATTTTAGTCTAATAATTTTCATTGTACATACACCATATATGGCTTTAAATATCTTATGTTAAAGATGCATATTCTCTAAAATCATTATCTTAAGTTTTGAAAGTCAATGTACTTAAAGGAAATTTGTTTATAAATTGTATATTATGTAATGAAATCATAATAAAAATATTGGGTATTTTCTCAAATCTTTATGTTTAAAATTTCAAGAACGTTTGTTTATTACTTTTTCCTAAATAAAATCTTTATTTCCCCCTGTAAAAGCTTCAAGTTATTATAATAGAAAAAAAAAACACTGTAACGACTACTTCAACCTACCTAGCAATTGCAAAATTGGTAAAAAAAAAAAATAGCTATATGAAATTGTAATTACATTTTTATACCTATCAATTCTTAAATTTATTGTATTTGAATAACAATGGAAAGAAAAACTTGCTTAAAAACAGTTCTTGAAAATACCTTGCATTTACTATATTTACACCCGCTTAATATTTCCTCCATTATTTCTTAATTAAGGAAACCCATTGCTTTAATCAGTGCATGAACCACACAAGACGTGTCACCTGTACATATTTATTGATCAGTGGCTGTTCCACCAATGAACCATACAAAGACGTTTGCACAATTAATGCATTAATTAATTTTTAAATCCTACTTTAAACTTTAAATGATTATTTAAACAGATATAAAAATAAACAATAGAATGCCTTTCTTTGAATGTCTGTACGGGATGAATGTTGCAGCTACATGTATTGCAGGAAAAAAAAATTACAAATCCCACTTACACAGTTTACATGTATGTATTTTTTTCTGCAACAGCTGCGACATTCATTCCCGTACTGAAAACCGAAGAAAGCATTTTATCGTTTAAATGATGCGCAAAATATTGTGCAATGGAAACTACAATCAGTCTTCTTAAGCGGTCCAACATCTCACTCAGCGGTCAAACAGATTTATTGTGCCGCATAGCAAAAGGAAAGAATTTTTAAAAAGACTTTTTGTATAGTTTTGTTTAGAAACACATTTTCAAAGGTAAAACAATAAGTTTCATTATCTGGTATAAGGGGATTAACAGGTAAGATATACACGTGTACACCTCAATTTTATAGAAAAAAATTGTAGTGTCCCTGTTTTGCTGTAGGGGAGATAGATGGCTGATGACAATGGCACTAATGGTACTACGTAAGGAATGAAGCTTATTTCAATTCATGTTTTACGATATAACATAACTTGGGGCAGTTTACGCTTTATAAACCGCGAAGCAGTTCATAAAAAGCGTAAACTGTCCCAAGTTATGTTTTTATTGTTTAACATGAGTTGAAATAAGCTTTATTCTTTATAAATTAATTACAGTGTAGACAATGGGACAATATTTGCATTTAATCCTTCGGAAAAAAGCTTCAAATATCGCATATTTTCAAAGTTAACGTCAAGCGGAGTAATACGTTTTCGACGTAACTCAATGTGATGTAGGCAAGTTAAGTTATACAAATTGGATAAATCCGTTTAAACAATCAAATGACGTGTTACAACTAAAATTAAATCATATGTATGTAACAAAGATTTTGTGAAAGTCTCACAATAAATTCATTCGGTGGTATAAGAGAAGTTGTGGATAAGAGATAGGTACCCCACAGCTTGTATCAATGTACACCCAATGCTTTGCAAGGCGGGAGGGGTATATTACATTCATTTTAATATTTTACCTTCCTATCCCCTCCCCTTCAGAATCTAATGGTTTTTAAACATATGAGCTATTTTTGGAATTGTGCTGTATTTCTTGTGTGATCTCAGAGCAATGTAAATCAATTTTGATTTGGAAAAAAAAAATGAGGCTGGGGGAGATGGGTTTGTGTTAATGAAGCTCTCCACTTTTCCCTCAAATACTACCAATCTTACTCAAATTAATTCTTTGATCCGCTCATGTTAGATCGCTACACAATCTGTAAACCAATCTAACTGGAGCGGATCAAAGATCGAATTTTAATGAGATCGAGATACTACGTATACATGTTTCTAGTTTAATTTTATCCTCAATGAGTAAATGTATTTTTGCTACTTGGTTCTGTCAAACTTACATACTAAAGTGAGTAGGGCTATGCGTTTGTTTACAAAATAATCTAAAACGAAACTAAAGTAAATTTAGAGCATTCTGGTTTTTGACCGAGTGTAGTGTAGATATCTAAAGATAGAACAGGGTAAACGTAAATTCATGGAATGAGAGGATTATAACAAAAAGATGGTAAGATATTAATATTTTCAGTAGGTTTGATCATCTATATACATAATATTATTATAGATGGATTCTATAGTATAGAAAGAATTTATGAAGTCTGAATACCGAAAATTTGCTACAGGTTGAAGGTTTTAGATGATAGATTTAACTTCCTTGTTTAGAAATAAAACAGTAGATCTCACATGGTCATGTTCAACGATTTATTATCATTTTATCTCTTTAGGTATTTTGATTTCATTAGTACAAATGTACTAGTACTCTTTGATAAATATGCCCCTTTTAGGGTGGGGTGGGGGTGGGTGGTTGTGTCGTTTTGCTTCTTTTATTCTTTTATCTCCACTCCAACTTCCACCTCTCCAAACACTGATACCTATACATACATTAACTAATTTTTGACTATTTAGAAGGTTGTTATTTAGTTACAGGCACTCGTGGTTAAAACCAGTTAGGGTCAACTGCCCCATACACCAATCGAGTATGTGTACAATTTGTACAGTGACATGGACTCTTTCCGTTGTAAATAGCTGTCGTTTCATTCAATCTTCATTTGTGAGTATATTTTCCCCATGTAAGATCAAACGTAACCTTTTAGCCCTTGAATAAATAGGATGCAATGTCCTCAAACAAAATTTCCCGGAGGTAAACTCTTACCTGCGCTGAGCATATTTTCTATATACGTACTTATTGAAATCCAAATTTTGGTGAATACAGGATCACGATCTGTACAAATAAAGAATTCTAAATTTAAGTAATTATTTTTTTTTTATTAATAAAATACAAATATCAATACAATCCCCTTTCAAAACACTGATAACTCACCCAAGCTGTGTCGCGGGATTTAGTTTATTTACGTTGCATTTCATCCTTTCAGATCGTTCTAAAATATTAAATTCTACTACCGGTGTACTATGACAAAAATGGAGTGGTGGACGTCTCATAATGGATCGACGTGGTCCTCATCCCCCTGTACGACTAACCCCCCGTATACCAGTACCAGACAGTAGAGTTACTAAGCAGGAAGTTAGCAAGGTATTATCGTAGGTGCTATATCAGTGATTCTCAAAGGATGTCGCCATACCAGCTGACATTAGCCAGAAATTCTTACGCCTTTTCGCTAGCTGCAGAATTGTAGCTCTCCGAAGAAAATATTTTGATAGAGAAATACATTTCCATCCGTTGAAAAAAAAAAAACTGTATACACATGTATTTCTTGCGCACAGAAAAAGTGCGCTGTTTCTCTATTCATTTCTTCTTGTTTTAAAATGCCATCTCAAAATAGTGTGTTCCTTATATATTATTTTTTCACACCAAAACATTCCTTATAATATTATTGTTAATAGCCCTCCTGGCCTTGATATTGAGATGATCGAATATTTCGTTTATATAAACTACCACTTTGTTTTGAAAGATATCCCGTCCATCACACTTCGTACAGAAGTAAACTACGAGAGTACTTTATAGAGGAGTAAGGAGTTTTCTTTTTATTCTATCTTATCGCGATTGAGGAAAGAATTCAGAACTAAGCGCATTTTTTGTGCGCAATAAATACATTTTTACCATGGGTGGCACTGTAGCTCTCCCATGCCTTTTTTTTGGAAAGCTACACTTCTTCAGCTATTTTTTTTTCTGGTTTATAAATAACCTCATTCATAATATCACTGTCAATGTAATATCGTTATTTTTTTCAAAATTGGGTATAATCTTTTTGGGGAAAGTCTACAATAGCTGTATTTAATTCCTAAACATATTGCAATTCAGTTTCGAGAGGGATTTCGTACATTTATTTAATCGGAACAATTTAAGAAAATTAAAAACATGTACTAGTATTCGTTGGATCATTTTCAATTAGTTATACGCAAAATTTTCATGGCATACCCATCCTCCGTATTTTTTCCTTTTTTCTTAGCATATTCTCTTATTGTTGATTAAGTATAGAGTTATTCATTGTTGATTTAGAAGGTTCAATTGGATCTCCCATGTTACCAGAATATATATCCAGTCAAAGATCAGAGGGGGTATATGTTTTTTAGCTTGAACTTTAACCGGTTGTCTTTTATTCTGAGATTTTTTGGCTTGTCTACTTATCCCCCTTTTTTACACACATTTTAAAAATAAACAGTTAAACAGTTCACGGTGGGTTGTCTATCAGGGTACATTAGTATGATTCAATGTGGATCAAAATTAAAATGGCTAAATACATTTTAAATCATGGTACAATGTATATATATTTCAGAAAAAAGAAGCGCTTATAGATTAGAACAGTCATACTATAAGTGTATAGACCTCTCGCTTGCTCTTTCTCTGAAAAAAAGTACAATGACGTGAATGGAATATAGGGTACCTTTTAATATTAAGACTTCTTTTTACATGAATTCATATTTAAGCATTTGGAAATTTCTCCAAAAAAAATATGCAGCATCTTTAAGTTAGTCACGAATAAACATTGTTTTAATCGCTATTCTTAACATCAAAATAAACACATGCATGTACTTAAACAGAATTATGAATAAATTCACTTATTAAATAGTAATAATATCATACTATATACCTATTAAAAATGTCCGCATCAAATTTCAAATTTTTGTTACACTTTGAAATCAAATTTTATTTCTAGGTCACGAAAAGCATGCAGTTGACATTATTTTATACTTCTGTGTTTTCAATTTACCGCAATTTTGACGTCCTTTCAGAGCCTTGTGTCGTCAAAAGATAAGGGCCTTTTTCTCATGACGGCAGTCATATTTAATTTAAACATATGTCATATATATGCCAAGGGTTTCTGATCCGAAAGCTACTCCACAAGCAGAGTAGCTTTCGGATCAGAAACCGGCCATGGCTAGCAAAGATGACATATGTTGACTCAACCCAGATTCAACCCTTTACGGAAAGTGATAGACTACATCCTGTAAAAAAAATTCCCCTTTTTCAGAGAAAAAAAATATTGTTGACGAGATATTTATTGCAAACAAATAATACAACTGCAGAAAACCTGGGCAATAGTAAATTTAGCTGCAGATCTGTAGCTCTCCGACAGAGCCACCCATTGAAAAAAAATGTGTATTTATTGCGCACAAAAAAAATGCGCTTGGTTCTCGATTTATATATATCCATGTTTTTAAAGCTGTTATCTCAAAATATTACTAACCGTGTGTTCTTAAGATATTCTTTGAGACTTTTTACAACAAACATTCCTCATAATTGTTGTTAATAGTCCTCCTAGCCCTGATATTGCAATCATCGGACAGTTCGCATATTTAAACTGCCATTTTGGTGTCAAAGATAATTCGGTCCAATATGCTTCGTTCAGATGTCAACTACGAGAGAACTTGATAGAGGAGAAGGTATTTTTTTTGAAATCTTCCATTTTTTGCAATTGAGGTAAAACTTTGGAAAAAAAATCAAGAAGTGGGCGCACTTTTTGTGCGTTTTAAATATATTTTTTTTCAATGAGTGGCACTGTAGCTCTCCGGTCTATTAATATATATTTTTTCGGAGAGCTACAGATCTGCAGCTTTAGTAAACTTGAATTCTACGTTATCTAAAAATGCAAAGATGCATCATTTCCAAAAGTTAAAATTTCATTTATAGTTTTGCTTTTCATATCCGATGTTTTATTATTGTATTCCCATTTTTTGCAAATACAGACATACTATAGACATTGAAAAATTGGGGTTTACCTTTTTCTCTGTGCCTGTTTTCTTATTGAAGTTATTCATACATTAGCATTGTGTACGTTTGAGAGAGAGAGAGAGAGAGAGAGAGAGAGAGAGAGAGAGAGGAATAAATTTGGATACAAAATATATTAACAATTTTAAAGAATATATAATTCCAAATGTTACATTCAATATATTTACAACCGATCCCGACCTGTTTACAGGTATTCGAATGAACCATTTGACAGATTTTTCCTTTCTAAAGAAATGGGCTTGTCATTGTATGACAATCAACGTTCTAAAGATAGCTCAAAACGTTCCATTTAAACGAGAAATTTTACCACTTCAATGAGCTTTATTGTAGGCGTATGACTTTGCACGATAACTTTAACAATGCTGAATACTTCAAAAGATGAAAAATTTAATATCTTTTTAATATCTTTTTCTTCTAAAGAACCTCCTGCAACAAAATATAGTTTTACATTCATTTGCTACATGTTTTCTGTTTGGACTTTAAATATGGGGTCTTAATTTAATGTAGTTTAATTAACATTATAGAATCCAAATTTACTGTAAAAATTCAATGATTTTGTAGATTTTTTTTAGATAGAGACGAGACAAAATCTCATGAAAAGCTTAGAATTGAACCTCGTTAAAGACAACATTCATTTTTAATTCATATGATTTTTTTTCTTTTAAACAGGCAATGTATTCTTTAACTTTGCGTCTGATTTATAACCAATTTGAATAATTTTCATCATGGCGAAGAAGATGATTTATAAACATTACTTTATGGAGAATGGAGACGTAAGTGGTTTTCAATTACGTAAAGATGTGTACATGTATTGCATACATTGATGATCTACACATGGAAGAAGACGTTCTTTGCATCTTTTAACTCTTTACAACTTACTGAATTGTTTTACAACATACACTGAATCCTTGCGTCATAGAAATATTACTTTACCATTTCCCTGCAAGCACTTTACAGCGGGGTACAAGTTTCTCTAAAGTTTAGCGTAAATAATTTTTTTGACCTTATTTTTTAATTAGAAATTAACTTTTCTTATTTCATGAGATTTAAGCAACTATAAAATATTTGGAATTAGACGATAAATTGAAGATTAAATGAACGTTTTAAAATGCGTGAAAATGCGTGATTGCGGGGAAATGGTAAATGCGTGATTTGCGTTAGAAATAGGAAATGGTATATGCGTTAAAATGCGTGACTGCGGGGAAGGGGGTTAAACTTACGTTTGCAACGAACGAATGATTTCACCTCTAAAATGATCAGCTTAAACTATCTCTTTTGAACATTTTGAAAGTATTTTCCTTTACATATTTTAGAATAACCCTGTCAAACAACAGAAGACAGACGATGACAATAACCCTCTGGGTATTTATGTAAATCCTCAAGGGTCTATTCAGGATGAAGAACATTATTTTGACCTAAGTATGGACGAAAATCAAGGTAATGAATATTAATCTGTAATTAATCTTTCGGCATATTAATCCCACTTTTTTTAGGTCACCTGAGTTGTTTGAAATCTGCTCCTTTGTATTTATAAAACATTTATTTATTTTTTGATAGGCAATTTTAAGAGTGCCTTTTTAAAATTTATGCAGTGTGTGGACCTAGGGTCAGGGGTTTATGTCACAGTGTTAGGGGCACTACTGATTATTGCTGAATATTACTGATTAGTTGGAATGCATTTTTGTTCCCCTACCCTGCATATGGGTATTCAGTAACCAAGCTAAGCAACTGCTTAGTGTACTGTTAAGACAAAAAGCTGTCGTTCCTTTAGGATTGCACACAGGAGTAGGATGATTTAATCGTTTGACATAAGTATTTTTCAAATGGATGCCAATATTTCCCTTTAAGGTATATTATTATTTATTCAAAAAAGAAAACTTTCACTGGCTGGTTTCGTGGAGGTGACATCTTTTGCATACACAGGGATTTGAACTCACGTGCAGCAGTAATTCGTGACTTTAAAACACAGTATGTTTGCACTGAGCTATAAGAATTGTTTTGTTCAGTGACCATAATTATTTAATTTTGGACTATATTCATGCAATATTGACTTCTTGATAAACAAGTATTTTTTATACTTGCAGGTCAAACATGGGATTCCTTAGACTGCATAACACAACAACATTTACCACCTGTGATTCAATCAGATGACTCTTTAGGAAACCTATCTGCTTCTCCTGTAGATCCAATGGGAAACATGTCCACGTCTTCTTCTGGTCCTATAAAAACCCTGTCTTCCTCTCCTTCTGACTTCATAGGAAACGATAATAGTATTCTACATGAGCTTAATCTAAGGTATTAAGTACATTAAGATATAAGACCAGAAATGATAAATTCAAAACGACAAACCCCTTAAGGGGAAGAATATCAGGATAGCATACTTAACATACAGATGATTGCAACTGAGGTGTAATTGTTATGATCACATGTGATATATGACATGTGACATGTGATATGTGATAATTGTGTGCATAAATTTAAAGTAACACGACTTATAAGTTATATTTTCTCATGGCACATATATTTTGCAGCTTGACACGAATATTTATAACATCAACCATTATTCTTGCCAAGAAGTGTATCAGCCTTCGACCATTTATGATTAATTATATATAATATTCCACATGAAAAATTAAACCATGGAAATAGTTGCACTTCAACTTTTCACCAAGAAGTCTTGGTACTCTTTCAAGATATTTCGAGTATCAGGGCAGCTCTGGTTAATTTTGCTTTCAGTTCATCTAAGCCAAATATTCAGCTGTATATTTCCGGTCAAAATGTTTCCTTTCGTTTGGTATCTTCAGCATTTTTGTTGTTGTGTATTTTCACATGTTAAGCATCTCCAGCAAGGCTAGATTTTTCTGACAAGAACATCAAAGTTACATAGATGACTAACAATGATAATATGCAAGTATACTCAAGTGATGGAAATCTAAGGAGCTTCTATGTTTTTGTAAAATATTTTTTTTTATATAGGAATGTGTAATTTTTTTTCCAAACTACTGGGTCGTGATTTTCCATATAAATGTATATGCAAGCATCATTATGTAATGAGATCAAAGTATGTTCATAATATCATGATATTGGATGAACATATCTCACCTTGAATGTTAAGGAAAGAAATCTTTTATAAGTCCCTTTTCTAAAATGCATGTACATTTGATTCAAATTACAAGTTAGCATTGTGGCCCATGGACCTAACGTTAATAAATTAGCTTAAGTACTTCGAACTCCTACGTAAATTGTATATGTATGTTGTGTGCATATATTTCTTTTTTGAGAAGTGATAGAGATTAAACGCATAAAAGTTGCATATTATACATGTACAACTGATACAAAATTCCATTTTCTATGAAGAAATTTGTTAAATGAACATTCAAAGAATAATTTGTATTATTAAGAATTAACTTTATACCTTTAGAAAAACAAGATGTGTTTGTGAAACACAATGCGCCCGGGGGCAACAAAATTCGAAAAAGCTATTTTTAGCATATATGAATATGTAACAAGGTCACAAGGCCATTGACCTTGAGTCATTTGAAAGAACTAAATTAGTGGAATATGCATACCAAACATGCAGTCTCTATCTCTCATGGTATAAAAATTATGGATAAGGTTCAAAAAAGCTATTTTTAGCATATATGTCACAGTCAAGGTCATTCACCTTTGTGTCATTTGAAAGAGGTTTATCAGTGAAGTATTCATACCAAATATGAAGTCTCTATCTTTAAAGGTTAAAAAGGTATGGAGAAGGTTTAAGTTTGCAGAGAAAAAGCTATTTTTAGTATATATATTAGAGTGAAGGTCACAAGGTCATTGACCTTGGTGTCATTTGACAGAGCTTAATTTGAGGAGTAGGCATACCAAATATAAATTGTCTATTTTTTATGGTTCAAAAGTTATGGCAAAGGTTAACGTTTGAAGACAAACAAACAAGCAAACAGACAGACACACAGACAGTACAAAAACAATATACGCCCCGTATCTATCGATCCGACGCATAATAATAAGAAATTCAAGTTTTTCTCTCTATCACATACATTGTAGCCCATATTTAGATCCGATTGATGACAGTTTTCCACAGTTTCCGGTAATGGCTAAGAAGAGAAATTATGATGATAGCAGTGGAGAGAGCGAAAACGTAAGTTATAATTTGGAACACTCAGACGTGTTACAATGAGGTACGTCCGTGTTCGATTCCTCATGTTGAACAGTGAAACACCCATTTATAGTGAAACTTCCAAAGGAAATCTCGCTCTGAAGTAAGCCTTCTGCCATATAAAGGGGAATTTCTCACTTTATAGTAATGCGTTTCCCTCAGAGACATACTTTTCCCAAAAATCTCAAACCGTAATAAGTACAGAAAATGGATATTCACTTTAGAGTCGTACGTTACGAGTTTTATTATACCCTTGGCCCCGGGGGGATGCTAAATCTAGAGTCAAGTGTCCTTGAAGAGCTTTTGGTCTAAAGAGGGACCCTCCTCGATCAATTCCTTATCTGCTGTTTTATTCTTATCCGTCGGAAGTATCATTCTACAACAGACTTCTAAGGGTAAGTCTGACTATGGGTGAAGTCTCGCTCTACAACATTTGTTTCGCATTAAACTGCGTCACTCTAGAGCAAGTTTTTTTAAGGCCGGGTCAGTATTGTTTGATGTAGTATTGTACATCTATTCCAGATTTGCAGCTATTTACCCGCATTTCTCCATATGAGTGTAAGATACATGTACTGGAGAGTGGCATCAAACTACAAACAAACCAACCAATATCCTCCAAAATATCTATAACATAATTTAAACAATGCAATTGAACAGAAGATACATTGAATGAAAATTTTAACATTCCAGTTCTATTTTACTCTTTATAAATTCCTTTAGAAGCTACAGCATTCAAAACCATTTTATGGAAGGGGGGATTGAAAAGATTAAAGTATGATTTTATTTTGACATCACAACAATAAATCGGCTTGCAAGAATGTTATAAGCAATTTATCAAATTTACGCACACATTGAATATAATACAGGGATTTTAAATATAAATCACATTTGCAGTAAATTAAAGGATAAGGAGATAACGAACAGTATTCAATATTATAGTCTATAAATCAATACAAAATAGGAGACAGCAAACACGGACCTCTAAAACATCAGGGGCTTGTTTCTCAAAAAGTCGTAGATTTTGGCCTAAGTTAGTCCGACTAAAAACGTTACGCCAACATTTAGACGGGCTTAAATCGCGTTTCAGAAAGCGGCGAAAGACTGGGCCCTAGACTAAGACCTCTCCGCTAGGTACTAAGCAAGCGCAGATCGCATTTAATTTGGTTTAGAGACTACAATGACATGTGGCGGATCAAATTAATATCATACTTGAACCTAAATAAAGGATGTAAAGCACAGGAAACACGAGCACACGTGCATTTTTTCCCTTTTCACCGTCTTTCAAACAGATCTTTTACGCAAACCCATCTGTATTTTCAAGTTCAAAGCATTAACATAGTAGTGGATTCAGAAATCTTGAAAAAGGGGGAAAATTGGGATCGGGTTAGGCGCCCACAGCCACACTAAACACAACTGATTAAGTCAAATTTTTATTATAATTTTGGACACAGCCTCCCTCTCTACATCCACAAATGTTATATTAGATGTTTACATTAGAACAAAAATGATGTACATACAATGATTTTACATACTTGTACTTGCGAAAAGAGCCATAGCGCATTTGATAGTCACTGTCGCCTACAGTAGTAGTGATCTATGAAATACATTGTTTAACCAAAATTTCGTCATACAACGTAAGCTTAAACATGCCTTAAAGCAAATCACACCAAAATAATATTCAAATATTAATAGTTCCCTCATATGATAGATATGAAAATCGTTCAGTTTATATGGAGAATATAGTTAATACTGGGGAACCCCTCTAAAATATTTCATACTGTAGAAAAAGACCACCCTTAACCAGAAAAACAACTTCTGAATAATTTTATTTGGATATGACAGTTCATAATTACATTTAGATAATTTTGGTTAAAGGTGGTCTTCATATTGTAAATGTTGAAAATATGTTTTTATTGTTTTCTTCTAAAATTATTTCAAGATTTAATATTCTGTCTTAAATTTATCCATATGATTCTTACGACTTCGTGGCATAGTGGTATGAATGCTGGATTGAAGTAATCATGATGGTAATTTCGAGTCTCACAGTTTTTGTTTCTTGTCTACGGTTTTATTTTTTTTTCTCTGTGCATTTTCTCCATGTTTTCTTGTATTATTTCATAATATATGTATAAATAATGTCAGAGATATATAATACAACATCACACCTTACAAAGTATCTCGGAAAAAATCAGTCTTAATCTATTTAAATGACCCAAAGTCATGATAGCTCTTAGCTTGTTTTATTTTTTAAAACTTTCTAACAGACATGTACTAGTAATTTGATTTTGAATTGAAAAGGTACATGTATCTATAAATAGACATAGGTGATTTCCTTTTAAATACTTAAGTCGGTCGATTCCTAGGTAAGGCAGCTATGGCTCTTTGGAGTAAAATGTAATTTTCCTTTGAGTAGAAGCCATATACAATGGCTAGGGGCTGGAACAGTCTCGTAGCAAAAATTTGAAAGTCAAGAAAAAGGGGGGATTTTAGTTCATCCCACCTTTTGCAAAAAATGCGATGGATTTTACTACCTGTCAAATTAATATTATATGTTGTTTATAAATTTTCATGATTTTTTGCATAACATATAATTATGTTCATGTATATGAATAGGTATTACATCGAATATGTAAAAAAAATTTAATCTTTATAGATAAAACACTTGCCCTTTTCCAAAGTTGTGTACCCATTCATACGACAAAAATTTGCTTATGTGTGCAAATTTACTTATGAGTAAATATACACACGTAAGTAAAAGTTAATTTGCTATGCGTTTGGACGAGATTTATGTACTGTAAGTAAATCCTTATATTTTCATAATAAATAAGATCCACAGATTCAGAATTGTTGATTTTTATATAAAAAAAGATTATTAATTGGGTAAGAAAGAAAAGAGGGGGTCCGATCCATTTATTTTTTGGTACAGAAAAAACTTCAGGGAAAATTTTACACACGAAAAAAAAAGAAAATTAATAAAAATCCTTGTTTAGAATTGAAAATTGCTTTGCCCTCGGTCCTTAAACTATAGAAGAGCCGTTGGATGGTAAGAAAATTTCTAAAGATGGCTGTTGCCATCTACTGAATGGCGTCTTCAGCAGAAAATACGACTGGAAATATTTTTGGTGTTTGAAAATCTACAGCACATCAAGTTTGTGAGGTCATTATAAAGTTTTTGCTTGTATGTTATATGAATTTTCCTGGAGAATGAAATGGGCAATCGATTTAAAATATATATACATATATATATATATATATATATATATATATATATATATATATATATATATATATAAAACAAAATCAAATATATGAATATGAAGTAAACACGAATCCCCTAGAAATTCATGTTGGGATCCGGTGTAACGTTGAATTTTGACCCGGGGTTATTTTTCAACGTTGAATACTGAGACCAAAGGTGTTAAATTTAGACCATAATCCGTTGAAAACTGAGCCGGGACGTGAAATTTTGATCATGAAACCGGTTCAAAATTCAACAGCATAAAACACATATTTATGATTGGGTTTTCACTATTGTGACTTAATTCATAGGTATGAGTCCCTGTTTTGGTATTTACTGGAAAAAGTAAAATCCCCTATTTGAATAAGTGATATCACCTGTTCCAATAGATGATATCACCTATTTGATTTGAATATGTGATATCATTAATTCGAAAAGTGATATCGCCTATTCGATTTGGTGTTATCACCTTTTCCCATCGAACAGCTGTAGTCTTTTTTTTATTTTGCTTACAAATTAATTAATTTCACTTATATATCATGTAAACAACAGGATAATCAAAGAAAACGCATGAAAACTAGGAAGTCCTAATTTTCTTGGTTCTAGTGGTAATCTATATATTATAGGGATCATTCATTAATGATTGTTAGAAACTCGAATAGGTAATATCACCTTTTCGAATAGGTGATACCACGCATTCAAATAGGTGATAGCATCAATTAAGCACGAAAAGGTAATATCACCTTTTATTCTAAGCTCTATGACTTGATCACATGATTAAGTGTATAAAAGCATAAAGACTATAGTTACTATTTATAGAATCTGAAATGCATTGTTGCAACCACTATTGAAATAACAGCCACTATTGAAATAAATATATCAATAGTGATTGAGAGTGCATTTCAATACCATACATATTTAGTTACCACTATTGAAATACGACCACTATTGAAATAATTATATCAACAGTGGTTGAGAGTGCATTTCAATAGCAAACAAAGTTAGTAACCACTATTGAGATACGACTACTATTGAAATAATTACATAAATAGTGGTTGAGAGTGCTTTTCAATAACATCCATAGTTAATAAGCACTATTGAAATACGACCATTATTGAATAATTATTTCAATAGTGGGTGAGATTCATTTCAATAACAAACATAGGTTGCAACCGCTATTGAAATAATGTTCACTTATGAAATAAAGATTTAAATATGGATTAAATTATGGATTTTGTTTTGAAGTATTATCATCAAGTTTCAAATAATTATTTAAATCACATTTGAAGTTATAATTTCAATAACTATCTCAACCGTCTTTGAAGGACAAATGATACAAACAAAATATGGATGCTTGGATTGGTATATATTTTTGGAATATAAAGAAATTGTAAACCTTCTGTGATTTAAAAATTTTGCCTCCCTAAAACCATCCTTTTTAATTATACACTTTAATTATTAATTTATATTTTTTTGCCTCAAATCCGATTTTTGTAAAATTTTGGATAAAAAATTAAAAATTACGCGTTAAAACTCTTCTTTCAATACTGGTCGTATTTCAATAGGGGGTGAAACCTGTGTTGCAACCACTATTGAAATATCGACCACTATTGAAATAATTATATCAATAGTGGTTGAGAGTGCATTTCAATAGCAAACATAGCAAGTTACCACTATTGAAATACAACCACTATTGAAATAATTATATCAATAGTGGTTAAGAGTGCATTTCAAAAGCAAACATAGCAAGTTACCACTATTGAAATACAACCACTATTGAAATAATTATATCAATAGTGGTTAAGAGTGCATTTTAATAGCAAACATAGTTAGTCACCACTACTGAAACACGACCACTATTGAAATAATTATTTCAATAGTGGTTGAGATTCATTTTAATAACAACCACTATTGAAATAATGTTCACTTATGAATTAAAAATTTCAATATGGATTGAATTATGGTTTTAGTTTTGAAGTATTATCAGCAACAATCAAAATAATTATTTAATCACTTTTTGAAATTTTTATTTCAACACCTTCTTAAATCTTCATATAAGGACAGATAATACAAACCAAATATGGATGCCTGGTTTGGTATATATTTTTCGTCTGATTTTATTGAAAATGATGCAAATAATAAATTTCTACAATATAAAGAAATTATATACCTTCTTTGATGTTTAAAATTCGGCCTCGCTAAAACCTTCCTTATTAATTTATACACGTTGATTATTCATTTATATATTTTTCACTCCAAATCCATTTTGTAAATTTTGAATAAAAAATTAAAAATTACGCGTTTAAACTTTTCTTTAAATACTTGTCGTATTTCAATAGTGGTTGAAACCTACGGTTATTATATTGAAATGCACTCTCACCAACCAATGAATTTTTTTTCAATAAGTCGTATTTCAATCGTGGTTACTAACTATGTTTGTTATTGAAATGCACTCTCAACCACTATTGCTATATTTATATCAATAGTGGTCGTATTTCAATAGTGGTTACTAACTATGTTTGCTATTGAAATGCATTCTCAACCACAATTGATATAATTATTTCAATAGTGGTCGTATTTCAATAGTGGTAACTAACTATGTTTGCTATTGAAATGCACTCTCAACCACTATTGATATAATTATATCAATAGCAGTTGCAACACCCCACCCCCTTCGGAAAACGCAGAGTCCTTGGTAAACGCGAATTGTGTTAAATTGGTATGAAAAGTATAAGGTTGGAAGCATTAGAAGTTTGGGTTTATTTTCTTGTCAAAATTAAAATTATTATTTCAATTGAGCAAATTCCGACATCCCCGCCTGACAAAAAATCCGTGCTCTCTCCCAGTGTGTATCTAATAAATGGTACAGCACAAAATGCATATGATTTTATATCTATTATTGCGGTTACGGATGGTTACGAGAGAGAGAGAGAGAGAGAGAGAGAGAGTTCAATGAATAAAAGAGTAATTAAAAATTATATATTTTAAACCAGGTCTCAAGTATCCTTACCTTAGACTTTAAAAATATCTCCCAAATATTGCAATAAAATTATTTCTAATTTTAAAAAAGCTAGACTGTCAGACGGGGATACTGAAAGACTTCCTGTAATAATAATAAAACAGCCGAATCCCGCAAAAATGTACATACTTTGTGGTCGGAGTGAGACAATTAAAAATCTCAAAAATGGATTATGACAGAAATGTCTGTCTTCCAAGAATATTTAGGCAACGGTCATGTCAATTATTTCTGCCCCCCCCCCCCCCCCCCCTTAAAAATACAAATGCCTAGAAATGTAAATCTAAACAGGGGATTTTTTTCGCGCGTGTATTAAAAAACGTACAGACATACACAAAAAAATCTGGTTAAATGCCGTTAGGTCTTGAACAAAATAATTATTACCTTATATCAATATGCTTGGTTTAGATTTGAGATTAGTATACTAAAATAATCCATTGCAATTGACAAATGAGTTTTGCGATGCAAAACAACTGCAGACTATATATAAAATGTTTATTAGAACTAGATAGACAATGTTCAGCTATACGTGTACCTTATGAAGCCGTTATAATTATACAGTAGCCAACCCCCACCCCCCCCCCCCCCCCCCCCCCCCCCCC
>PRKT01001069.1:0-30847 GCA_003671525.1 Saccostrea glomerata | reverse complement strand
TCATTTATCAAGGTCAAGGTCATCCAAAAAAAAAGGAGAGAGGTAAACTCGAGATTAACACTTGAAGCTGAATCCAGAAAAAGGTAATGAATATTCCTTTTTAACCTTTTGAGTAAGGGTCAAGGTCAGAGGTCAAGGTCAATGTCAAATTTCAAGGTCAAAGGTCAAGGTCATTGGGAATTTAAGCTGAAATTGACCATTTCTCTAGTTTTCCAATGACCTTGACCTTTGACCTTGAACTACTTTTCAAGGTCAAAGGTCATAAGATCTCATGCACTTGTTCCCATATCTTTACCACTTGTCCTTTAAAAGTTTTTAATTTTTCTTGTCAGCTTTAAGACTTTCAGGGGCAATAACTCATTGAAGGAGTCACCGAATACTTTTGTAATGAATAGATTCCAGAGTCCTCTCAATTAATCTAAGACATTGGTGAAGGTTTCATACCTCTACGTGTAACCGAGCAGTTAATGGCAAATGATGACTCTGATGTTGGTTTCCATTTTTATTTATGGAATTAGAATAAAGACATTGACCTATAACAAAATCAAAGAATACATTAGAAAAAATACATATAGTTTCACAAACATTGACAATAAGTTACCGTTTATGCAGTATACACATAGAAGATAGAAAAATGTACTGTAGCAAAATGAACTTTGAACTTACAGACAAAATATAAGAATTAACTGAGACAACTTTAACTGCAAAAATACGATAAAGTATAAACTTCGCAATTAAAATAATATGCCAACCCCAAATCTTTAATAGTAAAGTAACAAATAATTAAATATAAAAGTTACATACCACAAGATGCATCTGATATCGGCTGGATATAATTTCTTCTTTCAAAATGTAATACTGCCCAATTTTGCTTAGTTTGAACGGTTACTTATACTCAAGGTAAATTAAAACTATTGGATAATATCAAATGAGCCAATGAAATTGAAGATAAAAAATATTTAAGATTAATTTAGATGAAACGCAAAATAGAATGATTCCAAAACGAATAAATACATAAGATAATTTATAATAGTAAATTTGGTCTACCACATACTCCCCCACGAAATGTTAATCTGTCCTCAGATTAATATAATAAATACATAAGAAAAAAATATATCATAAAAATTTCATCAATATGAAAAAAATATATATATGCAATATGAAAATAAATGTTCAATATAAACTGTCACGTAGAGTCTCTACATCACTCGGAAATAAGTCCATATTTCACAACGGAGGTAGGAAAATAATCACATACTTGAATCACAAATCACTGGTTTTATTTCAACCCTATTCACATTTTTCACAACATCACCATTCACTGGTTTAACACTATACACTGATTTGAACGGTTTATCCACAACGATATGAATTTCCGGCTTCTGTTTGTCTTGAATCTTATCTCGGCCTCGCACACCTCGATTCCGAACGTACACTTTGTCGCCGATCTGGAGTTCTTTTTCGCATCTGCCAAAGTCGTGTCTCTGTTTCCGCGCGCTTTCGTTTCTGGTAAGTTCTTCTTTGGCTCTGTTGTAAGCGAACGCAAGCTTCTCTGAATGTAACTCCACCCATCTGTCGATGTTGATTTCATCTGACGGTTTGGTACTTCGGCCTAAAAGGAAATCTATCGGAAGATGTGGCTGACGACCATACATCAAGTAGTAAGGAGAGTATCCAGTCGATGCGTTTGGTGTGACATTGTAGGAAAACACTAACTCCCTTATGTACTCGGGCCACTTCCGTTTTCTAGCTGGCGGTAAAGAGCGTAGTAGGTCATGGAGGGTTCTGTTAAAGCGCTCACACTGGCCATTTCCTTGGGGGTGATACGCTGTAGTTCTGGATTTCTTGATGTTATATAGCGAACACAGTTGTTGTATTATTTCTGCCTCGAAGCACTTTCCTTGGTCGGAATGAATTCTCTTGCACACACCAAATACACAGAATAATTCCTTCACTAACACTTTTGCCACAGTCTGTGCCGTTTGATCCCTTGTTGGAATTGCGATGGTCCATTTACTGAAAACATCCGTTAACACTAATACATTCTCGTATCCCTGGGATTTTTCTAAGATGGAAAAGTCAATGGCGATACATTCCAATGGCTCCGATGCACTTAAGTGTCCAATGCTGGTGTGTACTGTTGGTGGCAGTATTTTTTAAATGGCGCAACGTTCACATTTCTGGCAATGATTCTTGATATCCTTGAACATTTGTGGCCAGTAACATCTCTGTCTGATGATGTTGAAAGTTCTTTCGATTCCCTGATGTCCATTCTCGTCGTGCAAACTCTGCAGTACAACGTCTTTTAGACATACAGGAAGAACAATTTGATTCAGATCACCAAGTTTCGGATCACTAATCCTTCTATGAATAACACCATCACAAATTTCCAAGTTTTTGAGTTGACGAAACAGAATCTGAACTTTCTTACTTTGTTTGCGCACAAAACTTGGTTTTGGTACAGTTTTTGACACAAGGAATTCTCTGCACTTTCCAATCACAGGGTCCTTAGATTGTAAATCCTGAAGATCATCACTTGAATAACTAGGGAATGTATCACAATATGAAACATCTGTTGACTCAATAAATATCACACACGATTGAGCTGCTTTTATATCTGTTGGAATGCTGGTTCCTTCGATACACTGATTCAAAATTTCACTGTCCGATGAAAGTCGGGATAATACATCAGCGTTGCTTGGTGTTCTGTTTACCAGGACGGTATTTGATTTCAAAGTCGAAATCTGCTAACTGTGACGCCCACTTCTGTTCGTATGCTCCGAGTTTTGCTGATGACAAATACTTTAAGGGATTATTGTCTGTGAACACGACAAATTTATTTCCAAGTAGGTAGTCTCGGAATTTTTCGGTCACGCTCCATTTGAATACAAGAAGTTCCAGTTTCAGACTGCTCATGGTCTTTGATGATTTTTCATTTGGTCTCAGACAGCGGCTAGCATAAGCAATAACCACAGTACGTCCATTTTGTTTCT
The DNA here is from genome assembly GCA_003671525.1 of Saccostrea glomerata. Classification (NCBI taxonomy): domain Eukaryota; kingdom Metazoa; phylum Mollusca; class Bivalvia; order Ostreida; family Ostreidae; genus Saccostrea; species Saccostrea glomerata. The sequence goes on along the minus strand of PRKT01001069.1, from coordinate 27,854 downwards.
GAGATAATACGGCTCCCAGTCCGTGTGCACTGGCGTCAGTTTCCAAAATGAATGGGGATGAAAAGTCAGCATATCCCAGTAACGGTGCTGATGACAACAAACACTTTAATCGAGCAAACGAATCTTGACATTCCTTTGTCCATTTGTCACCGAAGGTTGTCTTAGGATGCTTAGCGTTCTTCTTGGCGACTTCTAGAAGGGGTTCTGCAATCTGCGAAAAATGTTTTATAAATCGGCGGTAATATCCCGCAAATCCAAGAAATGATTGGACTTCTTTCACATTTTGTGGAATATTCCAGTTCAGAATGCACTTAATTTTATCCTCATCTGTGCTAATTCCATGTTCACTGACCACATGACCTAGATATTTCACTGAAGGCTTGAAAAATCGACACTTTTTCATTTTCAACTTAAGTCCATGCTGACGTAAGATGGAAAACACTCTGTCTAGACGCTGAACATTTTCACGTATTGACTTTGAAAAAACAATAATATCGTCGAGGAATACAAGTAGAATTCTAAAAACTTCTTCACGGAAACAATGTTGCATCAGGCGTTGAAAAGTTGCAGGTGCGTTTGTAAGACCAAATGGCATGCGCAAAAATTCATATAGTCCAAAAGGAGTAGTAAAGGCTGTTTTCTGTATGTCCTCTTCTGCAATTTCAAGTTGATTGTAACCGGAAGTAAGATCTAATGTTGAAAATATAGATGATCCATATAAAGCATCGAAAGTTTCTTCCACTCTTGGTAGGGGGAATTTGTCCTTGATTGTTTTCTCGTTTAGTCTCCTGTAATCTACGCATAGTCGCAGAGAGTTGTCTTTCTTCCGCACGAGTACGATTGGAGAAGCGAAAGGGCTTGTACTTTCACGAATAACACCATTATCCAAGAGCTTTCGGATATGTTGCTTTACTTCCTCGTATTGGGATGGAGGGATGCGACGATACTGCTGCGAAACTGGTTTATTATCAGTAAGATTAATACGATGTTGCACTGTACTAGTACATCCAATATCATCGTCGTTTTTAGAAAACACGTCACTGTATTTCCAGAAGAGCGAGCTGATCAGTTCTTTTTCTTCATCACTACAATCAAGCTGATAAATGTCCTCAGGTAACTGGAAATTTTCATCAGGGCACGAATCTTTTTCAGTTTGACGCTTCTAAACAAATACTTCTTCTACACTTCCTATGCGGTTGAACTCAATAGTAGAATTTTCACTTTGAATTTCACATCTAGACACAGTGCCAATCATTGTTCGTGGTTTGATATAAATATCCTCATCACCGGTGTTTGCGACTCTGACCCATAATTTTCCGTTGGTAACGGTATTACAGGTATGCACAGTCCTGAAGTTTCTATGTAAGTGTCCTCCATTGATCAAGGGGTCAACAACCACGTCACCATGAATATGAGGTCCCGTTCACTCGACAACAATAGCGGTATTGGCTGGAATGCGAACAGGTAGTGCTCCGTTCACTCGAGCGAAACCATGAATGACTTTCCTATCGAACACACTGTTATCTGTGAATATTTCATTTAAATTTCCATCGACCGGAACGTTACAGGTAGATAAAATATTCTTACAGACACTAAGAACATTCATGCCAATAAGACCAGGTATAGCTTCCTTGCGTTTTCTGATTTCACTATCACTCACGTCTTTCACAATAAGGAAACCACGTTGCGGAATAATATTCCCTTGATACTGAATATCAATTTCTATGTAGCCTATATACGGTATGTCAAGTCCATTGGCAGCTTTGAGTTGAATAACATTGTTTTTGATGAGAGTTGTTCCTAGAGGTAGAATGAATTCATTGTAAAAACTTTCTGTTAATGTTGACACCATAGAACCAGTATCCACTAAACATGGTATTTTAACATTACATACACAAATATAAATCACAGGACACTTTCCAATAACACGATGAATAAACGATGAGTCCTGATGACTGTCATCTATTGCCGGACTCGCTCCAATAGATGTTACATGTTTTCCGACGTTTTGGTTGCTGTTTCCCGAAGTTTAGATCTACAATTTCTTTTGATGTGGCCAACTTTTCCGCACTCAAAACACACAGGTGGAGGACGTGAATAGTTTCGACTTTCCTTTGTTTGTTGACCGGTTTCTCGATCTCTGATCATACCTGTGAGGGAATCTATCTGCTTTTGTTGCGCTTCAATGATTTTGTATAACTGTTCTGTGTTAGGCGAATCGGATGAATGGGAATTTAAATTTTGTTGATCCTCGATAGTGTTCGGCTGGTGTACTTGCGTAGCTGCTCTATTTTCTGTTGTTTCCTCTTCTTCACTGAACAATATGATTTCATCTCTGAAAGTGTGAAATTCTGTAGGGTTATTCCGTAGTAATTTCTTTGCTTCTTTCCTAAGAAACGGATCCTTAAGTCCATTAGCAAATTTTTCACACAGAGTAAGTTGTTTATTTGGAAATACACTTTTGTCTTTTCTAAGTACGATTTGGTATAAGTCCAACAGTGCGTATGAATAGTGTCTAATTGTTTCTGAATCTTGCTGATTTCTTTCAAAAAACTTCTGTTGTAGTAAAGTGACGGATTCTTGGTTACCGAATGCTGATCGGAGACAGTCTAATATAGCATATGGATCCTGTCTAATTTCTGGTCTGAATTTTATTTCTTCTTTCGCTTGGCCCTCTAAGTGGGAATAAATCAAATCAACTTTCTGTAGATCAGTGTATTTCCTTGCCGAAAAAGCAATGTCAAGGTCGTCAATCCAGTCGTGAATTGAAATGTCAGATTTCGATTTTGGCCGTCCAGAAAATGTCTTGATTTTTCTTGTTTCTGGTAGAAAAGTTTGTTTCTCAATAATGGTTTTTGAATGTGAGTTGATTTTCGCTTCTTGTAGTTCCATTTCCAGTTCACGTACACGGTGTTGCAGTTCTGCTTTCCTCATGATTTAGACACAGGTGAATGACACAGGTAACAGTGAACAGTACTCACGGTGGAATTCTCTCAATCTATAGTAAGCCGTTGGTGCATGAAAAGTACTCAATGTGAAATTTCTTTGTCACGATAATAGCGTCGAACATTTAAATGGCTGATATCACGAAATGAAATAAACTTAGCTGTATTTTCTGCTATCTTTGGAAATTAAATTCCTACGGTGGTCAATGTCTGTAGATGATGTTTTTTCTCGCAGCGCCATGATGTAACCGAGCAGTTAATGGCAAATGATGATTCTGATGTTGGTTTCCATTTTTATTTATGGAATTAGAATAAAGACATTGACCTATAACAAAATCAAAGAATACATTAGAAAAAATACATATAGTTTCACAAACATTTACAATAAGTTACCGTTTATGCAGTATACACATAGAAGATAGAAAAATGTACTGTAGCAAAATGAACTTTGAACTTACAGACAAAATATAAGAATTAACTGAGACAACTTTAACTGCAAAAATACGATAAAGTATAAACTTCGCAATTAAAATAATATGCCAACCCCAAATCTTTAATAGTAAAGTAACAAATAATTAAATATAAAAGTTACATACCACAAGATGCATCTGATATCGGCTGGATATAATTTCTTCTTTCAAAATGTAATACTGCCCAATTTTGCTTAGTTTGAACGGTTACTTATACTCAAGGTAAATTAAAACTATTGGATAATATCAAATGAGCCAATGAAATTGAAGATAAAAAATATTTAAGATTAATTTAGATGAAACGCAAAATAGAATGATTCCAAAACGAATAAATACATAAGATAATTTATAATAGTAAATTTGGTCTACCACATACGGTTTACGGTTTCAAAGGAGTAGCGATAACAAGCATTTCTTGCGAAAGGGGCAATAACTTCGAAAGCCGTCATAGTTCATAAGCGTTGGGTCAAATTTGTTCATAACTTTTAATGACCCTTACGATGAACAAAAAGTCTTTTCGATAAATGTCGAAATAAAAAAATCAGCGGAAGAAAAATAAGAATAACTAGGAGACTTATTGTTCACAGAACAATAAGAGGTCTTTCCAACCTTCTTTGAATTTCAATTTTGTTTTATATCTGACTCCTTCAAATTAGATTCCATGAATAAGAAACCAAAACTGTCTTAAAGGATAGAAGAAAATGAAAATTAAAAAAAAATTGAAATGACCTTGACTTTTGACCTTAAAAAAATGCTCAAGGACAAAGGTCAAGGGTCACAATGCAATTGACCCCATGCTTCTATGACTTATAGTTTTTAAGTTATAAGGTTTATTATTAAGTACAAAGACATTAAAGGGCAATAATTCATATAAGAGGTCATCAGATCCATTTGCACTTATACTTTGTAGTTATGCCTCAAGATCCTAAAGACATTAGTGAAGGTTTGATGTCTCTATGGTCTACAGTTTTGGAGGAGTAGCAATTACAAGGTTTTTTGCACAAGGGGCAATAACTTTTGAAAGGGTTAATCTTAGGGAACAAAAATGAAATATTTAAAATAGTTTTAAGAGTACTTATTAATGATGCTAAGATATTAAGTATATGTTTAAAGACAAAAGAGATATAAAAAAACATAATTTCTCAAATTTCGAATGACCTTGACCTTTGACCTTTGCATTAATTTTATGATCAAAGGTCAATAAATCTTATGCAATTGGTCCCATGTCTCTATCACTTCTCATTTTGAAAATTTTTAATTATTTCTAAAATTAAGAAAGTTTCAGGGGCAATAACTCATTGAAGGGGTCACCGAATACTTTCGCAAGGAATAGATTCCAGAGTCCTCTCAATTAGTCAAAGACTTTAGTGAAGGTTTCATACCTCTATGGTTTACGGTTTCAAAGGAGTAGCGATAACAAGCATTTCTTGCGAAAGGGGCAATAACTTCGAAAGCGGTCATAGTTCATAAGCGTTGGGTCAAATTTGTTCATAACTTTTAATGACCCTTACGATGAACAAAAAGTCTTTTCGATATATGTCGAAATAAAAATTCAGAGGAAGAAGAATAATAATAAGAAACAGAAGAAAATCAATAGGTCTTTCCACAGAAAGGTGGAAAGACCTAATAATAAACAGAAGAAAATCAATGGGTCTTTCCACAGAAAGGTGGAAAGCCCTAAAAATAAATTGTTGTCAATTTCTAAATAAGGATTTATTTTGAATGGAAAGAAAATGTTTTGTTCAACTACAAACTACCTATAACAATAAACATTGAAAAACAATAGTAAATGGCATAATTATACCCCTGCTTTGAAGCACAGGGTTTTTACTGTTTTTCTTTCTACACTTCTGTCTTTCTGTCAGTAACAAATTTTTGTTCAATTTTTCTCAGCAAATACTCATCATGCTCAATTGCTCATCACAGATGCTTTAAGTTTTAGCACACTTTTTCTTTAGCCATGCCGTATGTTGGAATTGGTTTTAGACGAATTTGATGTCAACTTCCTGATTATCTGTGCATCTGTCTGTACCACAAATATTAAATTTTTGTCACAGTTTTCTCCAAAACTACTCATCACATTTGGAATTGGTTTTAGACAAATCTGATGTCAAATTCCTGATTATCTGTGCATCTGTCTGTACCACAAATAGTAAATTTTTGTCACAGTTTTCTCCGCAACTACTCATCACAGTTGGAATTGGTTTTAGACGAATCTGATGTCAACTTCCTGTTTATCTGTGCATCTGTCTGTACCACAAATAATAAATTTTTGTCAAAGAAATCTCCACAACTACTCATCAGAGATGGAATTGGTTTTAGACGAATCTGATGTCAATTTCCTGTTTATCTGTGCATCTGTCTGTACCGTAAATAACAAATTTTTGTCACAGTTTTCTTCACAACTAATCATCACAGTTTGAATTAGTTTTAGACGAATCCGATGTCAACTTCCTGTTTATCTGTGCATCTGTCTGTAGCACAAATAATAAATTTTTCTCACAGTTTTCTCCACAACTACTCATTACAGATGCTTGAAATTTTTTTGACATGAAATATGGTTGGATTCATTTTTGTACGAATCCATTGTCAATTAACTTTGTTTATTTCTGTCTGTACATGTTCACATCAGAGTGAGGATATTACTAGTGAGCACTGTCTTACAGAAATCAAACAAACAAACAAACAAACAAACAATAACGTAGTTACATACAAAGAACATCATACAACTGCGTTACTGCTCAGATCTGAGAAAATCTGCACCAGAATCAATGATTTTTCTAGATTTTGTCACACGCACACTGTTATCTGTTATCTTTGTCAGCACATCCTGTACTCCCTCCCTACCATTTCTGCGATAAACCAGTTGTAAGTGTGATAAGGAGAGTCCACTGCTGGCAATCTTAGTTCCCATTCCATTCGAAATCACCTTTTGGTACAAAAAAGGCTTTAGTGTGCTCATTAGACTTTTTGTTGTGTTCTTGTGATGGAATATGGCAAAGGCAGAGTTTGAAGTGAAAGATGCAGCAAGTTTGACTTCAGGGGAAGGTCCTGTATGGTCCAACAATCTCTTCAAGGCTAAGACATCCTGTAATGAGTCATGCGCTCTGTATTTGTCTTGTATAATTTCTTCGACGAGGTGTAACTGTGAGTATGATGAAATGTTTGGATGCGAAATTTTGAAAAGAGGTAAGGTATCAATGAAACCAATGAATGCAGATGAGAATGCCTCCAAATGTTTAATTTACTCAAAATGTTGAACAGCACAGGAAGGTCAAACACTTTGGAGTTGTGTCCAACTAGTACAGCATCTGACTCCGATTTCTTCATGAAGTCGATAAACTGAATCAGTGCATCCTTAATGCTGACTGTCTCAACTTCCTCATCATTGTGGTACATTTTATTGTTGACTACTTTTATTCCAGTAATTTCTGTAGCTTTTGAGGACATTGGCTTTTCTGGAATGATGTATTTGTTGAAAACATCATCATTTCTAACTGCAGACAACTGCACAATATGAAAATCCCTTGCTAAAAATAAAAATACAAATAATTTAATTTTGATTGTAACGCATCATTTGATAAAAAATAAATCTAAATTGTATAATCTGGTTTGCTTACGTCACAATGACTTACATCAAATTGTATCAATCCGCTTGACGTTACGTTTAAAATATAAACTATTTGAAGGCGTTATAAAGAGAAAATTTGTCTTGTTTTATATTCTTGATGATTGAAAATTAAATCATAAGAAGTGAATTAAATGGCAACCCAAATTAAACTGCTACAACCTGGGTTGGAGCAGTTTACGCTTTTTTATAAACTGCTTTGAGGTTTAGAAAGCGTAAACTGCCCCAACCCAGGTAATACAGTATAACTTGGGTTGCTATTTAATTCATTCCTTAAGTAAATTCAAGTTTTTAAAATTAAAAGCATTAAAAAAATACATACAAAAATTGATTTATTGTAAATGTTTTATATTTAGCATGTATGATATTTGGCAGAAATTGACTTTTGAATAAGTAAGCGCATTTCTTCATTTTCTTCTTTATGTGTATATGTGCAAGACATTTAGCGTTGTACTTGATTTAGCGGTTGCTGCTTTTCGCAAATACCGCTATTAGAATACACAGCCAAATGTAATCTGTTTACAGTATGCGTGATATAAAAAAAATTGAAACATTATAATAATAGTAACCCTCTTCCCCAAGACTTAACTCCTTCAAAGATGCTTGAATTCTTTCATAATATGCAATTTCTTTTTAATCAGTGTCCTCAGAAGGAAGGGTAAAGTTTTGAAAGATATAAAACATGCTCAACTACTTGTACCAATACCGGAATTATGCAAGAGTCTCTGTTTGTTTTCTATGATAACTATAGTATTATTCTTTCAAAATGCATACAAAAGAAATACCGGAAGAGGGCCATAACCATCAGCATTGACTTAACATTTAAATCTTACCGAGTCCAGTAGTTTCCAAATCAAAATAGATCTTTTCAGCATTTAACAGCTGACTTGAAGGGAGATGATCATACTTTGGAATTGTTTTTGGAGCTGGAATTTCAACGATGTCAGAGGCCTGCTGGAGATCACATCCTGTTAAATAACTGATGCCTTCCCTTGTTTCTTTTGTAGAAATACTTTGAATTCTGTAAAGAAGATGTATACTGTAAAACAAATGATTCTAAACTGAGGTCTTACAAAAGGCCTAGCAAAATAAACAATCACCTTATGTACAGCTAATAAATTAGGAGTTGTAAATAAATGAAAATCCTGAGCACATCGGCAAGGAAAGAGCACAAAGAAGACCAGAATAGAAAAGTTATGGTACATGTAATTTACTGAAGGGGGGGGGGCTTAAATTTTATCACTACTTAAGAATGCCTCCATATCAATACAGCATATAACTTTTTAAACATTTTGTTCGTATATATTAATTAGTAATAATTTGAGTTTGATTCCCCAATGTTAATGTAAAATCAATGAATCCCTAATTACAGGTCACTGTTCTAAATTCATTCCCCATTAATGAAATCAAATGCTTGGGAAAAAAGAATTTAAATATGCATTCCTTCAAATTACTTCAAAGAAAAAAAATGTAACATCTTTAAAAACTAAAAATATGGATATATGGAATACTGCCTGTTTTATATGGAGAAAAATTCAAGGAAAAACCTTTCAAGGTTGGTTATATACAAACTGTGCAAAAATTGGTGAGTTAATACCTTTAACAAAGAAGCTAAATCATATGTCAACACAGAAATAGTGTGTGAAAGTTGTAATGGTAAGCCACATTTACAACATCCCCGCAAGCCCTCAGCTAACACTCCAATTTCTAATACTCTCCTCCCCTCCTTCCAATTCTCAGATGTAGTCACTTCTTCCCCATCCACCACCTCCTCTCTTTCCAGTATATTCAAATTTGGTAATTCTATGAATAATGAATAAAAATTATCACCATTACACATTCTTTATTATCTACTGTAACACGTCATCCTGACTAGTTGACTGTTTAGATACACTTACTAAATTCCAAGAACCAGTTTTCAAAATAATTCATAGTGCCGATATACAACATATTTTTCCATATACCGATATTTCTCAAGATATTCTGAAATCAATCTCAAATATGATCTACTTTCTTTTACTCGACATTTGCTTGGGACCCTGGTCACTCACATGTAAACAGACGGTGTATGAGGTGCAGCGAAGAGCTGCATAGCATTTGCAAGATCTTTCAACATTTTAAAGTTGATTTCTTACTCCAGATTGTAAGGTTAAGTAGTCTGTATTAATAAGTTAAATCTGCATCAACAACTACACCGCCATTTTGATTATGAATGTAAAAGAAGCTATATGATCGTAATGCATTATCATGATTAAATACCTTTCTATTTTCAAAACAATTAGACTGCTAACATTTTGTTTGTTACTTAGTAAGATCATATGAGCCAATTCAAGAAAAATCATGTATATCTCAAATTCAAATGAGCAATAATTCATTGAGTTTAAAATAGACTTTGGAGAAAATTTGTCCTGTTAGTGTTAGTGTTTGGCCAATTGGCAAGCTGATGTCAATTTAAAAAAATTAGGTCAATTTCGGAATTGATTTCATTATATCTTAAGAAGTATAAGGAATTACGGAATGAAATTTGAAGGAATGCAGATTGTTTATATATGGATAGATATGGATAAAAAGTAAATTTGTTAAGCATTCAATTTAAAAGAATTTTATTGGTTAAAGTAGGTACGCTATGAAAAGAGTTCCATAGATTTATTTTTTTTAACACCTCATTTTTTTTCTAAGTGATCTAAAGGCCCGTGGGTCAAATGAGTATATCTTTCATCACGTGCAGTGTATTAAAATAAAATACAGTAATTATCTTTGATTAGTATTGTCATGTAAAGTAAGACATCAGCAAATGTAACTTTTTTTTGCAACAGCTAGGCCTAGTATATATATATTTTATTGAAATCCACGTATAACATCATGTATAGTTAAATTTATTATTTTCAAATATGATTCAAATTTCCATGTTGCAATTTGATTACAATAGGCCATGTGTTTTTCAATAAAATACTCCCTCCCCCCCAAAAAAATATATTTTTAAAACTTTGTTGTCAATCAGATGAAAACTTGTTTTATCAAAATATATCTTTGAAAATTCAATTATACGTATACTTGATAAAAACAAGTTTTCAATGTCTTAATTATGTCATGTTGTTTTTCAATGAAATATTGAGAAAAATTCAATATCTTCTCTTTTGGTGCATATCTTTAACTATACTGGAAGGAAAAAGAAACGCATATTTTAATTTTAAATTAAATTGAAATTATTATTTCGAAAATGTCTTCCAGTATTGTTATCAAACATTTTAATTCATCTTTAATCTACAAGTTACCAAAATCTTGTATGACTTTGACTGATAATTCCTTAGTTATTGAAATTGATATGTCGATACCCCCAAAAATTAAAATAAAAATTCTCATAATCTCCCTTGCACATTGGTAACAGCCTTGATTTTCCTGTGCATCGAGTTCACCAGAGCATTTATCTTTCTCATTAGATTATTATTCAACTCTTCCGACAATAGTCTTAATGGTTGATGGAAGCAACTGTATTATTCCAAAGCGAAAGAAACCCCCCCCCCCCCCCCCCCGCCAAATGAGTGCAACGAATTTTCATTTTAGGAAAGAATTTACAGAATCCAGCTGGTTTGGTACACGTGAATGTTCGTGAGAAAGTTTCGACAAACACTGGCTACATTTTCCCAGTGTGGACATGCTAAAAACATAACGCACACGACGTAAAAGTTACCAAGCTCACGGACCAAATTAGAGCAGAGAATTTCTGTCAATTTTAGGGTGAAAATATTGGTATGATAAATTGCTGTATAAATATCGGTTTCAGTGATAATACTTTGACAACAACCGAGGTGACATGATGAAAAGCCCCGTCTTGGTGTGACGTTGTTTCGCGTCAACGTCACGGCCATGGTTTGTCAGAAACCTTTTAATTTACTCTCTGACAACTGAAAAACCCGTTCTTGTTGAAAAGTTTAAAACAAACTGCACAGCAACATCTTGTTGCCTTTTCATTCACCTACCCAATTAAATTAATGAAACCATTGTAACTTCCGTCAGCCATACCATGATTTCACGAACTTATTACTGATTTCAAATGCGGAAAACGATGTCTATTACCCCAATGCATCCTTTATGACCACAAAATGTGATCATAAAATTGTAATCATCAACATGCGCGCTTTTTTGGCTTTTTATCATTTCCCCTACGTGACGCTATACATTTCAAGGTTGAGTAATTTTGACCAATAATTTTAGTGCACAGTAATCAAAATACACATCTAACCAATTTTCATAATTTTTGGCCTTATAGTCAAATATATTTCGCTATTATGCTATTATGCGTTTCTTTTTCCTTTCAGTATATCATATTTTTTTTAATAGCTACACGTAGTCATAGTTCAAAAAGTCTTTAGATTTAACCTGATATATAAAATGAACATCAACAAATTCATGTACCTCCCTTTAATATTTCTAATATTTCTAATAGACCTATGTGTAATCATGGTAATTTAGATGCAGATATGAAAACGAATCTTTTAGATTACGTATCTTACATGTACAAACCGTGATCGTGATGAACGCTGACAGGGGTTGCACTGGCGGAGTAATTGTGGTCTGTAAGGATAGCTCCCCTAATCCATCGAGTCAATTGCCCTGCAGATACTTTATCATATCTCTCCTTCTGCTTTTTCGAGACGAACCCATGGCGTCTGTACTTTGGTTTCACCATCTCAACCAGAGTTTCCGCGCAGACCTTGACTTCTCGTCTGCTTTTTGTTTACATTATCGTAATCCGGTTCACATCTGCGAAATGTAAAATGCTTATTTTATGTTTGTTTTCTGGCATAAAAAATCGTTATTATGTTACTTTTTATGGATGATGATTATAATTATTTGTAGAAACTATTAATTCTCTGCCGTATTGAATTCTTTATTATAACAACATTTAGACCAATTTCCGGCAGTTCGAGTTGCGCGGTGAATTCAATTTCGTCAGAAGCAAAACACCTTAAAGCAGAATACATGACTTGATGATTTTGTCAACCAAATGTTCGAGTTCATTTTACGTTCAGCAAATCATCGTTTAATTGTTGTTTCTTAATTGTAATCGGTGTAGATCTCCAAAATAGAAGAAGTTTTTCGGAGGTAAAAAAAAAAACATTTGTGAATGGGTTTACAAGTTTCGAAATTTGATAAATGAATTTTATTCCTTTATTCTCTATTGGTCAGAGACCAGATGTGTTTTTAGGATAGTAAAGTGTTCATCGTCCGTTTGTCTGTCTGTAACCAATATTTCAAAATGCTACTCCTCCTACAGATTTGATCTTGAACCAATGTAACTTAGAACACATAAAAGCTTAATTAAGGTATAATTCATAAAATCTCTGAATAATTTTTTTTTTTATTTTTTTATTTCGGTGTTTTCGTGATGAGTAAAATATCTTAATTAAAAAACCTTGTGCTCTATCTTTTCTGAATTTGAACCTCTTTGCTGTCTTCATTTACATGCGATTCAAATTGCTAGCTTACACATTTATGGTCTGATTTTAATATGCTGTGGTATGCAAGTAAACTACAATGAAATACATAATTTTCATCATTCTTTTATTAAGATGAATATTGTTGCCAGGGTAAATAACATGAAATATCTGTAAAACTCTTGTAAAAGGTTACTTTTTGCCAAATATTGAGAGAGAAAGCGAGAGAGCGTTGTTACGTACAACAGGATGACATAAAGTACATAAATAAATATTCCTTACGTTCTAAATTTTTTTTATAAAGTTTGTGATTTGATCTATAAATCAAAATTAAAAACAAACAACTGATTAACCGATTAGCAATTCTGTGATCCATTGCCATCCTTAGTAAATACATACATTATATAACATTATATATAATAATGATTTGAGAAATATACACTATGATAAGCAACAATATAAACATAAACAACAACAAATTAAACAAGGTGTATTTGTGAAACACTGATGCCCCCGTGTGGCATCATAGCGAAAGGTTATGATAAGCTTTCTCAAATGCAGATCAAATATGTTGGTACCAAAAGTAAGGCTTTTTCACAAAAAATACGAAATTTTAAATGCTAGCTACACCTGTTCCAGGGTTATGACGAGAGTTAAAATTTTATAAGATAAGACAAACTCCGGGTCAAGGTCAAACAGCCAAGGTTTTTGGTCTCTAAAGAAAGGCTTTGTCTCAAAGATTACCCATAGGAAGTATGAAAGTGCTGGCCCTTACCATTCAAAAGTAATGGCCAAGGTTAAAGTTTGTAAAATGTAGGTCAAACTCTAAGGTAAAGGTCAAAGGGTCAAGATTCTTGAATTTATTTCCAATGAAAGGTTTTGTCACAAGGATTACACATGTGAAGTCTCCAAGGTCAAGATCAAAAGGTTAAGGTTGTTGGTACCCAGTGAAGGGTCTCTCCACTAACAATACATGTATTAAGTATGAATGTCCTGGTATTTATTGTTCAAAAGATATGGCCAAGGTAAAAGTTCACAATTTTTGTGTTCAAGTGGGTCAAACTCCAAGATCAAGGACAAAAGGTCAAATTTGGTGGTACCCAAAGAAAGGTCTTGTCACAGGGAATACACATGTGAAATAAAATTGTCATAGCTCCACTAAATAAAAAGTTACATGTATATGCAAGGTTTAAGTTTTTGCGGACAAACAGATAGCTAGACAGACAAAGAGACAGACAGACAGCTAGAACGACCGACAGACAGACGGACGGACAAACACGACAAAAATTATATACCCTCGAAACTTCGTTTAGGGTGTCATAAAAAGAATGTAGTATTAAATGTTTCTATAGATAGATTACAAGTATAGAAAACTCGCTCTTGTTTCTTAATAAGTTACGTCATTTGAAAAAGTCATTTTTTTTTAAAGTCAACTATGACCGTCCATGTTTCCTTTATACCGATCCTAAAACAAGACATTCAACAATTTATTAATATTTTTTAAAAAAATGTCTAGAAAGAAATCTTTTTACAATACAATGACATATTTCAGCACTTATACATTGAATCAAATCATGATAATTTAGTTCATTTGTTGAACAAACTACCGTATAAGTGGACGTTTTAGCAAAAGGTTAATCTAGCTAACTGTCCTTAAGAATTGGTAATTTATTTTGAGGGAGATATAATTCTATTTAAAAAGCTCGCTAAAGAATAAAACGCAATTATTTTTTAGCAATACACAATATTAGCGATCTTTGTACCTTCGCTACTACATGTAATGCCAAAATTAAATCCTCTTTAAGAGTTCTGCTTGTACGGATAATGAGTATCCATTCATGTCAATAAACATGCACATATATATATTTTTATAAAATAATTTCTTTTAATTTAATTTATTGCAGAGTTAATGGAAATGCATTTATCAAAGAAAAAATGGAGCACATTGATATCCATACTTTTGTCAGAGGAATATTTTGTTTATGAAAATTTACCATGGGAAGAAAAACGAAAAAAAATTCAACAAACATTTAAAGCACTGCAAGATGGTAAGGAGGAAAATACAGAAGAAGATTTGGTAATCCTAAAGGAATTGGAACATTGTGATAAATTGTTAACTGTAGATAAAGAGAACAATACAGTGTCATTTGTATCAGAAGAGATCCGACATCAGGTGATGGGTTACTTTGTTTTAAATTGCTTAGAAAGTAAGGAAGATTATAAGAACTACCTGAAGCTATCCTCAGTGGACTCAATATTTGAATATGCCCGCCCATTGACGTACGAGAGAAGAATGACAGAACGCTGTATGTATCTACCATATGGGATAGAAGAGTTATTTGTAGACAGACTTGGTGTAGATGCCATACAGTTTGCAGCTAATAACTACAATTTAAGTATTGTGATACCTTCAAAACGTGAGTTAATCACAGAGTTTACATGTAATATCAGTACTACGTTAATCACCAATTATTAAATTCATTTTTCTGCCTTTATACCGTATAATTTAAGCATAATAACAGAGCATAAAGCAAAAAATTTACCATATTTGAAACAAAGATATTCCTGAGACATTGTAGCTGAGGCTTTTAATAAAAATTATTATATTTTAATTCAGGTCGAAAAAGAAAGCAATTTAATATTCAAACAGGCAAAAATGAAAAAAAAAGAAAGGTAAAAGGTCATAAAGTGTAATACTTTTTCCTCAGATATTCCTTTTTTTAACAATCGCATTTTTTCATCCACGGATAATTAAACAAATTTTTTTTAAAAAACCAGGCATTTTAAACTACTGAAGTCAGTCCGATCCTAAGGTTTTGAAAAAAAAGACATTGTTTAATTGAAAATGTCAACCAAGATACATGTACCCCTAATTTCGATACGTATATTTACCCAAGGTGTTACATTTACTAAAAACGTCATCTTGAAAGGTAGCCATATTACGAAAGGAAAATTAGTATATCTCAAATAGAAGATTAGGAAATTCGAATAAAACTACCTAATGCAGGTTTTCTAATTTGAAAATTAAAACAAAAGGCTCAGGGGCCACATCGCTCACCTGAGCAACTAGCTACAAAGGTAATAACAACAATATATTTAGTATTGAAAAGTTTAAATATATTATCGAAGTGGTTAATTACCAGGAAGTGGGGCATTTGAAAAACATACCCCTAAAATCTACACTTCCTGAGAATGCTTTTGAATTAATATGACACATACACTGTAATGACTTTGCTGTTTACTGTCATGATTCACTTTAATGATGTTTTTAAATTGATGATCATTCATGACTTTGAGAAGAATATTAACGATTTTTCCATGTACGCGTATTCCTATGTAAAACTCAGATACATTTTTGTACGCCATTTTGGAACCACACTAACCACGGGGCCTTGATTTGAAGAAAGTTGAGTGTCCCAGAGAATGCTTCAATATGATTTTGAACAATCACAACTTTGCTGTCCTCAAGAAGAAGATTTTTTTTATTTATTTTTATTTTCTCTATGTATTTCTCCTTTGGTCACCATAATGGCCCAACCCTTGCCCAAGGGTTCATGATCTGAACAAACTTGAATCTTCATTACCAGAAGATGCTTCCATATAACTATGACCAATCATATCTATGATGTTCTTGAAAAGAAGTTCAAAGATTTTCCCTAAACTTTGATCCCCCAGTGTGCCAAAAATACAGAAGTTCCAAATGAATCTGTAAACATTCCACTTCATTCTTTAAGATATTGTTCTAATTTATTATTTAAAAATGAAATCCATGGATATAACAAACAGTATTCCAGCTCAAAATCCAATAAACCGTACAAAATAGGAGCTTAGCAAACACGGACCACCGAGATATAAGAGTAGGGATCAAGTGCCATGGAGGAGTGAGCATCCTTTACCGATCAGTCACACCCAGCGTGTGCTCCTTGTCATGATCGGGAAATAACGGAAAATACATCTTAATTTTAGTGGTAAAATAACAATGGAAATAAAATTAAGCATAGAAAACGATAGTCAGCATTTGACTCAATGAAAAATTGTATCTGCTGACAAAGTCATTGTACACACCATAGAACTTAAGAAATGATGTCTTTCAACGAGACTACCGACATTCCTGTTTCATCAACTTGTTTAATTATCAATAATTCACCTCGTTAAAGGGGGACTTTTGTCGTTCGACGTCAAAGCAGCGTTATGTGACGTCAAAAAACCTACGTTTGTTTTTACCTTTAGACTTTTGCAACTGTGGTATATGCTTACTTTTGTTAATAATCAATAGCGTAGACAATTTACAAAAAGAAATTTTATACATCTTTAATGGCAGCTTGATTTGATTAATGGAGTTTGTTAAAATTAGAAATCTCTTCCTTTGGTTGAAAATTCAAAGCAAATTCAATTTAAAAAAACACCTCGATAATATGCTGATGTAAAATAGAAAAAAATAAGATAAAATTCAGCAAAGAAAGCGGCTTAAATCAGGGAAATATGTTAAACTTTATGGTTACCATTAATTGTATTTTCTCGATAAAACTAGGGAATTTTATTTTTAAAAATTAACTTGTACCTATATTTGCTTATTTTATAGTACAGTTAATTGTATAAAGTCATTCCTAGGATAATTCTTATAGGTTGTTGACGGGGAAGAAGTGGGGGGGGGGGGCATAATGATTGGAATCAAATTGAAAAGATTAAATTCAGTGTAAATTGTTACTAATCAAAACAAAATACTTGTTTTCCACAAAATAGTTTTATATTCAGATATTTGCCAGTGTTTACTTACACTGGTCGTAGTGCTGAAAGGTCAATATTTATGACACAAGAGTAGAAAAATAAAAGAAAACTTTACATTTATTTTTTATTTTATCATAAAGGTATACTTTTTTCTTTTTCAAAATAAAGAGTTAATTCATTTTTTTCAAAATGAATGAAATGCAACATTTTCACACAAAAACTTTCTACCATATTACCTTTTATGCATGTCGAAATTGCAAAAAATACGACAAGAATAATGGGGGTAATATTTACATTGTGCTCCATTATAATTTTTCATGTGATATGAATTACAATGATTTTAACTTCAATTTAAAGATGCAAGTCTAATAATTTAAATACATGTTGATTTTGAATGTGTTTGATATTTTTGATTCTTTTTAGCGCATATTTGAGGTAGAACAATAATATGTTAAAATAATCTATTTTTATCATTTTACACAGTTTTTGCACGTGCTCCTGTGTAAAAATAAGCATATAAAGGTATTGTTTTAAATGCCTAAAAATTAAGAGCAAGTGGTCATGAAAGATATTTCAAAGTTTTGGAAATTTCACACAAATACGTTTTGTACAAAGGTCCCCCATTAAAGAACATGTTCATACCCTTGTGTATCGAATTAAATGAGATGCATAAACTTTGTATGCAGGTGATGAAGGTACATTGCTGTATAAGTAAGGAAAGTTAACTATGGGAAAGTCATTTAATTTATCAATGAGCTTGGTTTTAAAATACCATTAACGTCTTTTCAAGTAAAATATCCAGTTAATGAAACAGATGTGTCAGACTCTGTGGTATCTTTTATTCTACTTATAAGATAAGTGTCCATTTTTTATGAAAGCCATAGATTATAAAAGAAAAACATTTTATTAGAGTGAGTAGAGGATTCATGAACCTAAGGTGCGACGGCTATGTATGAAAACAAGCATGCCTTTGTTTTTGTGCCAGTGGTCAAGTTGGTCGGTAAAAGAGTAAAGATTTCTGGTGTTTGTAATTAACTACAAGTACATGTTTGTTTTCGAACTCCAGGGAACATTTGAGCTAGTTAAAACGGGTGGATAAATAAAAATATTTTATATGGAAGTGTACTGAACAGAATAAGACGAGGTTAACATATTAAGGCTCATTGATACTCTGATAGGAGAGACAATTCTTTATGACAGAAATGTCTATTATTCCTTCATAGATTTGGCAAGCTGAAGTGTCTTAGTTCATTTTTGCCCCGCAAGCTATGCTACAATTGTTTGTTTTTTTACTTATAAAATATATTTCTTATGGAAAATCATCAAGGTTCAATTGCAAGCTACATTTAATATTAGTTAGCAGAGGGCTTATGAACCTTAACTACAGGTTGATATCGTAACATGTCAGGTCTTATAAAGTGAAATTTAGGAGCAAGTTCACATGAATTCAGCTTAATCGATGCATTGACTTTAACGTAACACTGACTGTAATAGAGGAATCAGTAATGGAATTCTGAGTATACTTTTCTTGTGGTAGAAATAAAAAAAAATGAAAAAAACAATACCATATGTTTACTCTAATTTACAGAAAAACTGAAAGAATTGAAATATTTTTTAAGCCTTTTTAACTGTATAGGATTTTTTCTAAACAGTAAATACACCAAAGGAAGTGCTAAATTGGGACTATGATGCTCGATGCAGATACGTAGCATGCGCTAAGAAAGGAACACAGACAATGCATAGAGCTCGTGCAATGATTGTTGGTTGTGCTGGAGCTGGAAAAACTACATTTTTAAGGCGACTGCAGCAACGAAGTATTCAGGAGTTACGAGAAATACAGTCGACCGTAGGGCTGGAAGTGCATGACAACTTATTTGAAGTAGACAAAGATCGAAAATGTTTAAGAGGTTTGTATAACGTTTTAAGGGGATTTTAATCTAACTATAATACTTTTTTGAGATCATGTGATTTAGATTGTATTGTTTAGGTCTGGAGGAAGCTGTTGATACAGAAAATAAGTGCCTCCTAAGTGTTGTGGACTTCGCTGGACAGTGTGCTTACTACGCTTGTCATCAGGTCTATCTCAGCAGAAGGGCTTTCTATCTTCTTGTGATCGATATGTCAAAAAGGTTTGATGAAAAAGTTGATCAAGCATTGTGTGAACAAATAGGAACTATGTTTGCAGACTGGACATTCGGACGTAAGTGTTTTTGTACTCGTCGTTTGTAATTGCTTGTGTACTATAAAGTAATTTTTGTAGGTCAAATTTTGATTTAAGTTAAACGTTTTGAAATCATTATTTTTTATGTTAACAAAATTATTTTAATGTGTGAAAAGGACAACCGCAATTCCGGTTATCCTTGTGTTAAATATTTACATTTGTCTGATTGTCAGTGCCCAGTTCATTTTGTTTATAAAAGGACCGGACAATCTTCACAAACACGTCAAATCATGATCAGACCATCGTTTTTTTTTATCAAATGTAAAAAAATTGTGAAAAATCTCTTCAAAATTCATCATACAACAAAATGAATTCGTAATGTTTTCATTCTTATATTGCATGCCATCGAATGTTGCTAATTATCAGACAAAATTGATATCAGTAATAATTTTATATTCACTATCAAGAAAACTTTATTTTTAGTTCACCTGAGCCGAAGGCTCAAGTGACATTTCTGATCACATTTTGTCCGGTGTCCGTCTGTCTGTCTGTCTGTCAAGAACCATTGTGCCAGGAAAGATGAAACTTTTGGGGAATCATCCTCAGGTAGTGTAGATTCAAGTTTGTTCAAATCATGACCCCCGGGGCAAGGGTGGGGCCAAAATGACCGACCAAAGTTTTACATAGAAATATATAGGAAAATTCTTTAAAAATCTTTTTTTCAAGAATAGCCAAGCCAAAATTCATCATATTTATTTGGAATCATCCTCGGGTAGTGTAAATTCAAGTTTGTTCAAATCCAGGGGGTAGGGTGGAGCGAAAATGGCCGACCAAAGTTTTACATAGAAATATATAGGAAAATTCTTTAAAAATCTTCTTCTCAAGAATGACCAGGCCATAATTTATCATATTTATATGTAAGCATCCTCAGGTAGTGTAGATTCATGTTTGTTCAAATCATGACTTCCGGGGATAGGGCGGGGCAAAATGGCCGACTAAAGTTTTACATTGAAATATATAGGAAAATTCTTTAAAAAACTTCTTCTCAAGAATGACCGAGCCATAACTCTTCATATTTATATGGAAGCATCCTCAGGTATTGTAAATTAAAATATGTTCAAATCATGACCCCCGGGGGTAAGACGGGGCGAAAATAGCCGACAAAAGTTTTACATAGAAATATATAGGACTTTTTTTTCAAAAAACATTCTTCTTAAGAATGACAAAGCCATAATTCATCATATTTTTATGGAAGCATCCTCAGGTAGTGTAGATTCAAGTTTTTTTTCAAATCATCATGAGCCCCAGGGGTGGGGCGGGGCCAAAATGGCCGACCAAAGTTTTACATAGAGTAGTTAGGAAAATTCCTTAAAAATCTTCTTCTTAAAGATAGAAAATCCATGATTGTTCATGGGACTTCTTTTTGATTTTGCTTTTTCAATAATAAACCGATGTAAAGCCACAGTACTCAGGTGAGTGATATGGTCCATGGGCCTCTTGTTAATTTATAGCTACTTAAGTCAAAAAAAGCTTTACAAATCTCTAAATTCCTGTCTTGTTTTTAAACGTACAAAAGTTAGTCCAAAAAGCAATATTGGTTAGCAATTTATTTTACGGATTATATTAAATAATGTCCAGTCACGGGGATAAGCAGTATATAAGTCTTCTTTAATCAGTGAGAGAGAAATTTTATGCAAATTGTGGTTTAACTAAAACAGTTAAATCAAACATTCACACAAGAATTCTTTTCAAGGTCGTTTTAAGGAAAAATACTTTTTAGCTCACCTGAGCCGAAGGCTCAAGTGAGTTTTTCTGATAACGTTTTGTCCGTCGTTCGTCTGTCCGTCTTTCTGTCTGTCCGTTTGCCTGTCCGTCTGTCTGTCTTTAAACTTTTCACATTTTCGACTTCTTCGCAAGAACCACTCTGCCAATTTCATCAAACTGCACAAAGTATCCTTTGCTGAAGGGGATTCAAGTTTGTTCAAACGAAGGGCCACACCTTTTTTTCAAGGGGAGATAATCATGAATTTGTTAAAAATTAATGGCATTTTGAAAAAAAATCTTCTTTTCCAGAAATGCTGGGCCAGGAAAGATGAAACTCATGTGGAGTCATCCTCAGGTAGAGTAGATTCGAGCTTGTTCAAATTATAACTCCCGGGGCAAGGGTGGGGCCAAAATGGCCGACCCAAGTTTTACTTAGGAATATGTAGGAGAATCTTTAAAAATCTTCTTCTCCAGAACCACTGGACCAGGAAATACGAAACTCATGTGGAATCATCCTCAGGTATTGTAGATTCAAGTTTGTTCAAATCATGACCCCCGGGGCAAAGGTGGGGCCAAAATGGCGGACCCACGTTTTACATAGGAATATATAGGGCAACCTATTAAAATCTACTTTTCAAGTACTTCAAAGCTATGATTAGTGATATTTATATGGAATCATCCTCAGGTAGTGTAGATTCTAGTTTGTTCAAATGATAAACGCCTGGAGGGGCGGGGGGTAAATTCAAGCCCGATGTGCTCAGGTGAGCGCTGTGGCCCCTGGGCCTCTTGTTTTATTAGAATTATAAGACGATTGTCACAAAAAGGAATTTTAAATGGACTGAAAACAATATTTTTGTTTGTGAATATAGGCTAGGGCATTCAAATATTTATAAGTGATATACTACCAATCTTCATTACCTCAGTGGTTATGACGCACTAGATAAAATATTTTCTCTAGCATTGCAAGTTCATCATTACGTCACAGGTTTGAATCCCACTGAAGGACGCGTAGATTGGTCCTTCGAATGAGAACGTATAAACCTAGGTCCTGTGTCGCAATTGGTGCGATCACGAAAAAGATCCTCACTGCTCAATGGTCGTGAGTGCCGAGAATAGGACAAAAGTTGCAGATATACACCGACAATTTGCAAGTGTTGGGGTTTCAATATTAGAGAAAAAAAATCCCCGAGAAGGACGTTAAACAAAATGCAAGCAAACAAAACATTTTTTGACAAGTTAAAACTAAATTTAGATATGTATTTATCTTTCATTCATTGATTCCTTTATTTATTACTAGTATTTTTTCATTCAGAATATGTCATTTTTTGGTTGAAATCTATCCATACCTACTGCGAGGATGACACCAAAGTTGTTACCATAGCAACCCATTCAGATGAAGTGAAAAAAAAGGTACATGTCAATGATAAAATATTTTGAAATAAAATGCACTAGAACAAATGCTTTCGTATAATTTGAAAATTAGCATACACAAATTTCGGTTTTATTCTCATAAAAAAGTTTTGAATGTGTTCATTTAAAAAATAGTCGTTTGTTTTTTAAGTAATGGTATGTGTTTTTTAAAAAGTGATTGATATGATTGTTTAGGACAGAATTAACTGAGTAGACATTTATTTTTTCCGTAGGTTAACAGATCAATTTATGATGATTTGCTGGAGCTTCTGAAGAATGAGCCTGATCTGAAGAAACATCTTGACCGAGAACGCTGCTTCCACATTGGGTTTCCTAAGGATGATAACGAGCCTTTAGATAAACTTACTGATTTAGTAGAATGTATCGTTTCGATCGCTTTGGAAGATCGTTGGAGAGATACTATTCCAAAGGAGTGGGCATTATGTGAAGTTGCTTTAAGACAAAACAAGCAAAGTGGAAAAAAATGCCTCTCACTTACAGACTTTAGAAAACAAGTTTCAATTAAAAAAATTGGAAAAGAAAAGGAGACATTTGATGTGCTGCGGTTTTATCATGACATTGGGGTAATTTTATATTACAACGAAGATAACTTGAAAGATAGCACAATAACAGATGTTCAATGGTTTGTAGACTGTTTCAAGTATATTATAACAGATCCAAAACATGCCAGGGATCTTGTTGAGAATGACAAAGATTGGAAATATTTTTTTGAAAGTGGCTATTTATCTAGAAAGCTATTAAAAGGGATTTGGAAGAAAAAAGACATGGTACCCAGAAAATGTAACACTACCTTGAAGTATATGCAACGACTGGGTTTGCTTGCTAAGGGTAAAAAAGCACACTATGTCCCTTGCATGAACAAATTAGACTTTGACAAAGATCTGAAAGATTATATAACAAAATTGGAACAGAAAACATCAGTTTTGGTTTTCAGTTTCCGGTTCCTGCCATATTTCTTTTATTTCCGCCTCATAGTAGCCTGTATAGTCAGCACAAAGTGGACTATTATTGAAGACAATGGACAAAAGTGTTTGTTTAAAAATATTGCTTTATTCACGTTTGAAGATCACATGATAGGTGTAGCTGTTACTACATCAACAATACAGGTTCAAATATTTAAACAAGGAAATGGTCAACTCAATAGAGAGATTACAATGAATATTAAACAAACGATAGAAGATGTCCTGGAGAACTTGACTAAAAACTTTCACAAGAAAACTTTGTATGATATCGGCTATCAATGTTCACAGCAAGACATACTTGAAGAAAATGCCATGAGCTTTATTCTGGAAAAAAATTTGGTTGGTAGAGGCGAATTCAGTTGTCCCAATCATGGTTTCAAAAATCATCATGTCATCAATGAAAATGATCTACTTCGCTTTTGGAGATATGGTATGCATTGAATTTTTCATTTGATGTATCATTTTACGCAAATTTTTTTTTGGATTGATGCCAGGTTAACTATCATTATTTAAAAAGTTTGTTAAAGCTCACCTTAATATTTGGAGCATTATAGAAAGACTCAAGCTGCTAAGGTTAATGAATTGGGAGGCATGCTAGGACCTCCCTTGAACTCTTTTGTTCAGTCAAATAGTGTGAAAGGATTAACACTGAAGATTTCGGTTAGGTGCAAAATCCAGTAGTACTTTAGAACTTACCCATATCAGGAAGTGGGGTGGGCGTTTTGTAACAAAAAGTATGAAAAAAAGTTTATATGCTTTGTAGTTTACAATGTATGTCTATAATACCCCAAGCAACATGTTGCGTAAGGTATAATGTTCTTGACCCGTCAGTCAGTCAATCAGAGTGTCAGTCAGTCCGTCTGTTTTTTTTTTGGTCATAGTTTTCTTGGGAATTTCCGCACTTTTACACTTAGATATTTTGGCCATATCTTGAATATACTATACAGTCCAGATGAAAAGTTTGTCAGCGCAACTCCTCATTCATAAGCCGCTGCAAACAATTTCGTCAAACTTTGCAAATATTAAGACACAATGTGTAGATCTGCACATTACCAGTAAATTCCGATTCTTTCTCGGGAATTTCGAGACTTCGGCTTTGGCGGGTATGTGAGCTTGCTCACTTTTTCTTTAATTCTATAAAATTTAAATTATTATTTATTTATAAAAACGACAATTTTAGTAGGTTTAATCTAAAAGAATGATAAAACACATGACAGAGCTTTCACATATTTGCTTCTAGAAATTAAATACCGTATAAGTAGAATTTTTAGCGAGTATTTAATTTTGGCTTTATCAGCGGATTGCCGAGATTGCTAAAATTGCACATAGCTACAAGTTAATTGCATTTTATTTGTAATAGCTTCTTTAATGTGCATTTTAAAATCGCTAAAATAACATCTCGCTAAAAATAAATTACCAGTTTTTAAGGACAAATTGCTAAATTTGCGTCTAGCTAAAATTTCCACTTATCCGGTATTTTTTTTTTTCAAAACAATTCCTGCCAAGACCGGAAGGGCTCTAAACGAATAAAAGTTTTTTTTTCTACACCTTAATCATTTACAGATGATCATCCCTATTAGTTTCCATGGAAAACACTCTAATTTGAGACACCTTCTATGTGATTTACTAGTAGTCTTATCTAAAGACGCCTTCTAGTGATTTAGTCTTATCTAAAGGACAGGAAAACACACGGCTAGAAATATATTTAATACATAGATTCTATGGAACTTTTGTAAATTTTGATTCACAACATTCACGAAAATCAATTGAAAGAACACTTCTTTATATAACCATCTCCCTACGATAAAATAAAACAAGCCTTTTCAAGAAAACTGGAAACGTATGTTGATGAGTCTTTAAACGTAGACCTAAAATTGGTCATTACGGCAACTCAGCGGTGCAAGTTTTTTCATCGTAACAGCGCATGTTGTGATTCAGATCGACCCTCGGGTTTTAAGGTTTCATTAAAAAAACTCGAAAAAATTGACAAAGAAACCGTCACTACTGTAAGTTTCAAACCGGTAATTGTTTCCACTGTATAATTCTATATACCTTAAAAATCAGGCATTTGAATTCATAAAAAATATTTAGCAGAGTATTTAACGTTACCCTTTACAATGACTGACACCAAAAACAAGGTACCTAAAGGGTATTTCCCGACCTTTTTCTATTTGCAAAGACGGCTTCGCTCAAATCCACGTGTTATCTACATGTGTATAACCCGAGTGCTCCTCCGGAAGTAGCCTCCTATGCCCTGAAATAACTAGTTCCTGTCAAAACCCCTTATTTATTTACAACAAAGTACATAACTTTTCCTAGATACATATAACAAGCAATGGGACTTGGAAGAAAATAAAAAAAAAAATTAATTCTCAAAAAAAATTTTATATGTATAGAACTATAATTGACAAAGTTTGTTTGAATGGTGAATTACCGGTATGATAGTTTTGAATTTACATTCAAAATTTTGATGCAGCGAAAGAGAAAGGAATCCGGGCCTTTTGCTCACGAATAACACACCTTATCACTAGGTTACCTTGACTGACTTAGAACCCTCTCTACACTGCACACTGAAAGAGTATTGATTCTAACGTATTATTTGCAGTTAGAGTGATCTGTCCCTATATTTAGCTTCTAAAAGATGGATATTTACAATATATTACACAATATGTAATTAATTCTATAATTATTTTTATTTAATAATTAAGTATTTTTAGCATTTTAAAAGGCCAAGATAAATTAATTGAAGGTATTATTTGCATGCTTTTCTTTATTGAAATAATCAACAGTGATTTCTTTTCACCGATACTGTGTTGTCTTTGAACATTTTTCCAGTCGTTTTGAAATGCCACGCACCATACGGTGAAAATTATATAAATAAATTCGACATTAACTCTTTTATACTATATATTTTTTCAATGTTCAAAAGAAATTTGTGCTTGTGTAGAGAGGGTACTCAATAACAATAAAATGAAACAGAATAAAAAAGAGCTTCCAAAACTTGTTTCAGGAACATAATAAGGAAAACATTTTTATCTTATTTTTCTTTCCTTCCAGGCGAAGGGACGGATCTTCATGACAAAAAGATGCAAACAGCAGATAAACTTTATAGAAGTTTAATTGCTGATTTGGTGAATGACTATCTTGATGTGTCCGTGGATAATGGCCGTGTTTTCAGAACATGGAAATATCATTTTAGGATCCTATACTCGGCACCAAGGTATCACTCAACCACTGTTTATGAAGATTTCAATACACTGGAAAAGGATGGAAGGCTTTCAATGAATAATTACGAGACCTTAAAGGAAATACTTAAAAAAGTAGATCACCGCGCCCTGCAAAGAATTAAAGAACACGAAGAAGAACTCAAGAGAACATTGTGAAGGCAAAAGTCAATCTCATTATTTCGAAATGTTCGGCAAATGTTTAGACTTTAAAATGATTTTCATGCTTATTAAATTTTCTATTTCAGTAAAATCACATTTTGTAAGTGCAGCAAGGTCAAATAATCGATTATGTGAAGCAATTTGAAACATTTTCTAAGCCATAACTTTAAAGTGTCTTTTTTTAAAATACGTATAGTTCATTTTGTTCCATGCTTTATTTCGATAAAAATATTGAAGAGAAAACGTCGCAAAGGTAATGTTTGATTAAGACACATATTTTAGTGCAAAAAGGTCGTATTAAATTCGGCAATAGAAACGGTCGAGTCTATTTGGTACCGCTTTCACGGCGGCGGGCAGGAGTTATCTTTCTATAAGTGCGTACGAGTTATCTCGCATTACAACGGTGACATTCATAAAATCTTACCCGCAGTGAAAAGTTCCACTTAATCGTTCTGTAAGACTTTTAATGTTTATCATTAAGGCATGTATGTAAAAAGCGTAATAATTAAAATACCGTTAACTAATTGGGGATCTTTGGAGCATATACACATGTTGTATGTCTTTTTCGCAGAAATAATTGCGGAAGGGGGGTTATCTTAACATTACACAATATATAAAATTTATTCATTTTTTAAAAAATCTTTTGATACAACACAGCCCCCCCCCCCCCCCCGTCTAAGGAAGTTTAATTTTTTTTCATTCATTACTTATTTATTTTTCTTTTTTGCTTCTAAAGGTAATATTGTTTTGTTGTGCTCAAGAATTTTTTATTTACGTTCACTGAGCACATAAAGTACAGACCTGATTTTTTCAATGGAGAGTTGCAATTTCCCAGACCAATAGATATCAATTACTCCCTCCCCTGCACATACAAACACCCGACATCTGGCCCAGTTATGTACATGTAGTATCGTTTTTAATAGATTTAGGGGGCAGTCAGA
>PRKT01001068.1:78396-136232 GCA_003671525.1 Saccostrea glomerata | reverse complement strand
GGGGGGGGCGCCAGAGAAATTTCTTTTTTACTAAATTGAAAAGCAAAAAAAGGTAAGATTGCCCAAAGTAGAAAATCCTATGTGTGTATGTGGGGGGGGGGGATTGGTTGTGGAGGCCAACTTTTTTCTTTGACAAATTCTTTCAATGCCAATTTTTGGAAATACAAATAAAAAAATATTCCTTTCTTTGAACTGGCCTCAACGGGCTTCCGTAGTACTTGAAGTTATTTTTTTTTTTCAAACAAAAAAATTGAAATATTTTTGAAGAGGACAAAATATAAAACAATGAAGAAAGTTCTTTATTTCCAGTTTAATAACTTTAAATATAATTTGACTCAGAAAAGCATCCATCCGCTGAATGACGATTGTACGTTACCAGTGCCATATATCTCGCCGCTAACTTGACCGGTACTAATGTATACTACATCTCCTTGATTGACCTCAACAATGACGAAACCTGTGCTGTGTGCGAAATGACCATCTGATTCACATTGAACTCCACCTTTACTGCTTGAATTAACCATAAAGATTGAATATACATAAGCATTGGAAAGACAATGCAGAGTCCACGAGAAAGCGTAAACACCATGAATGGGGGCAGTGAAGATTCCTGTGTAGTGGTTGTAATGTTCGCCAATGTTTGTGACAGTGTTGTCAAAAATTAATGTCTGGCCCTGTCCAGGATGCTTTTCGGGTACTGACATAAATGCTTGGAATGCCACTCTACCTATGTTTTAAGGACATTTCGATAAATATATGTACATTTAAGAATAATTTTAATTCAGTACTAAGTAATTCAAAATACTATAATATATGAAAGCCTTTCAACTGATAGTTTAAGAATATTCTACAGGCATATATATTGTCATTGTGAAAAATAAGTATTCCATAATAAACACTCATCAGTTAGTGTATTTTTTTTTCTTTTTTATAGTGCTGAAACTAACCTGGTGTAGCTCTCTGTTGAATTCTTGTTTCCAACCGAGGTAGAGATTTAAAAGAGTCATCGAAAACAGAAGGTGTACTTTTATCCTCTCCTAAACTTCTATCCCATACATCATCTTCTAACTGAATTTTTATTTTTTCTGTTTGTTTCACCATGCTGTTGCTGGTCATAGAATTTCTAGTTGTTCGGTTGCTCTTTACAGGAATGTTAACTCCTTTCGTCTTCTCGCGAACTAATGTTTGGATAACCAGTTCCTGCTCTTTGTTTATACGTTCTTGCGTTCTAATACGTTCTTCTAAATCATTTAGTCTGCGGAGTAAATTGGAGATTGAGGGCATTTCTTTATGTCTTTCAACATTTTCATTACAAGTTACCAAATACATAGATGTAACAAAAAGAATAAAAAGTTTTAAGAAGACCATGGTTCTCATAATATAAGTGAGACATTCTGAAAGGTAAGACAAGAACACAATATATGTAGAGAGTCTATTCTTGACCTGTGAACTTTGTATCACGATATAGTACACAAGAATAATACACTTAAGGCCCAGTACGATAAGGAAGGTTTAATTTCAGGTTAGTAAGCATCGAATAGATAATAATAATAACATTATACAACATATTTTGACCATTTCCTTTCAGGTACTTAAATTACCGAAAATATATATATATCGTTCACAGATTATTAAAATGACCAAAACCTTGTTTTTGAGAAAGAATGAAGGCGTACAAGGCGAGGACAATCCCCTGCTCTGAGAAAAGACATTTCTCAATTCTAAAATTTATATTTTTCAAAATTATATTGTTTATATAATCTTTTACACATTTACAGATAATTCTGTATTTCATTGTTTTAATATTTTATCAATAATTCATTGTTCGCTTATGTTTTTAAGATATGTGAAATCAAAAAAGAAAAATCTTTACGTATGATTTGAACTCTCTCCATAGCGCAGGATTTGGTCCAAGACCGAACGCTTTAACCACTAGGCTACGAAGTACATGCATTATCGGCAGTCAGTGTGATTTAAACGAACTGGTTTGTTGAAGCGTACTTTTTTCAGAAATTATCGATTTTCAGATAGAATGGGTTCAGATTCCATTTTTTGGACAAATGAAGTAGATTTCACATTTACGTTTCAATCATTTAAGCGTTAACGAAGAATGGAGACTTGAGCGATTCATGTTCAAAATTCATTTTTTTTAGCTCTAGTAAACCCATTTTCCACGAAATATGCTTAACATTCAACTCTGAAATAAAGATGATCAAATAATAAGTCCTTCAGTAAAATAAAATGATTGTCCATGCCTTATCTTTCTTTCTACTACATTCAATATGACCCCTTCCAGTTTAAGCCTCAACTATAAGAACAATTGTATCTACTTCCGCCTTTTAAAAAATGTTGTTGGTTTTCATTACTTTTTCCGGAGGTCCATGTTTTTGGATTATGATTTGTATTGTTTAAAGTATTTGTGAGATCAAACAATTTTTGTTATCTTGGCAATGTTTTGGATTTTGTTAATTGTTTCTATATCAATTATAATTTAATGTAACACCAGGGTCTATATTATTAAATGTTGTTTCTTAAATTAATTGGCAACTATTGTTTTGTTAGGTCTAAAATGATATGCATGTTAATTTGTTGTTGAAAAATTAGCATTAATCTCATGTTATTCTTATTAAGGTGAAATTAACATTAAAGAATTAACGTTAAATTCACATCAACACGAAATTAACATTAATTAGTTAACGTAAAATTAATGTTAATATTCTGGTTCTAGTTTTTTAAAGACAGAACACAAACCCACTTAAATGTTTAATGTTAAATTCACGTTAAGATATTAAAATTAAATTAATGTTAATTAAATTAACATAAAAAATTAACGTTAATTTTATGTTAACCACTTTAACGTTAATTTAACACGAATGTAACATTAAACTAACATAAAGCTAACGTTAATTAGGTTTATCTCATATGGATAAGCCAGGTTATTTCGAGCACAACATTTGCGTAATATTTTTATTATGGGTTAAGAAGGATAACTCTAATTTTGGGTGCAACCAATTTAGCGTCATTGAGCATGCTCAACTTCAGCTTCCTTTTCCGTCATTCTCCGAAGGTGTAGGCCGGGAAAATTTTTGTATGGGGCACTTGTAGGTGTATACAAGTCTTTTCATTTAATTAGAGTTTCAAAAGAAATGAGACTTGACCTTGAAATGTGGATAGAATTCCTTACAAAATTTAATGGTTTATCTCCCTTTCCGTCATTAATTTGGCTTGATAATGAGACACTAGAGTTTTACACAGATAGTTCTGGCTATCATGGCTGCGGGTGTTGTATGGTGATAAATGGAGTTTCATGGCCTGGCCAGAGAATTGGTCCTCAGAGATAAGAAAGGACATTACCTTGCTAGAATTTATACCAATCTTACTGGGTATTTACATTCGAGGTGTAGAGTTGTCTTCTCAAAAACTTATGCTTCATGTGGATAACATGTCCCTTGTTCACATAGTAAATAATAAGACGTCAAAAAACCCAAAAGTTATGATTTTGTTGAGGGTATTGGTATTATTCACACTGCAGCGTAATATTCAGTTAAAGTGTCAACATATACCTGGTGCAAAAAATAGAGAAGCAGATGCTATTTCTCGTTTGCAGTGGTCGCGGTTTCGTCAACTAGCACCTGAGGCTCAACAGTATCCTTGTCAAGTTCCTACACAATTTTGGGAGATTATCAGTCAACTGTAAATTCCCTTCTTGATGCAAGCCTTTCAGTAAATACAAGCAAAGTGTATAAGCAGGGCTTGCAAGCATTCTACAGGTTCCGGTCAGAGACATCATTTGAGCAAGTATGGCCACCCCCTATCGATCATATAATTAATTTCATCGCATACATGTCTGAAAACGGGTGTTCATTTTCTACTGTCAAGTCTTACTTGGCAGGTATAAGTTTTTCTATTAATGTACATGGTTGGTTTAATCCCATAGATTCCTTTTTAGTTAGGAAGTTGTTGGCAGGTTACAAAAAATCGAAAGTAGTTGCAGACAACAGAAGACCTATAACACTTCAGCTGTTGCAAAGTATCCTACTCGTATTGCCAAATGTAACATTTTCATCCTATGAATCCGAATTATTCAAATCAGCCTTCGTATTAGCATTTTTTGCTTTGTTAAGAGTTAGCGAGGTAGTGGCTTTGGAAGAGAACTGTATTCAAATGTTGGAATCAGAAATTTTTGTACACATTAAAAGCTCCAAAACTGATCAATTAGGCATGGGGATGTCTGTTAGAATTAATAAGGATCAGGATTCTGCAATTCTATTCTCCACTTTACAAGGTTTTCTAAAAATGCGACAAAAAACACAGGGTAGCCAATTCTTGGTCCATTTTAACTCCAAACCAATAACTCAATATCAATTTTCAGCTATGCTGAACAAATGTTTAAAATTTCTCAATATTCAAACAGCATCCTTCAAATCACATTCTTTCAGAATTGGGGGAGCCACACAGCTATATATTAGGGGTCTTTCCGAAACACAAATTAAAGAAAGGGGGAGATGGAATTCGTCAGCTTATAAATCTTACATAAGACCTATTGTGTGAATATATTCAATACAGAACATTTTCAATTGGTAATATTTTCAGAATGTATTTGGATCGCTGGATCCTCTATTATACACTGGGCACAAAAATATGCAGCTGATAACATGAACCAGAACTTGAGTCTGTTCTCACATGTACTTGTTTGGAAAGGAGTTAGAGGAATAGTTTGGGACCAGATATATCCTACAATTAAATTTTTACTTCAAAAATATAAATCTCCAGCATTTCTTATCTTACATTGCGGGAGGTAATGACATAGGCAATCCTTACAGTACACTATTGGGTACACAAAAGTACATGAAATACATTGTTGTTAAGCTACATGAATTGTTACCAAAAACTGTAATTGTATGGTCCCACATATTACCAAGGAGAAATTGGATACACTCTTTATCCAATTCTGAGGGCGAAAAATGCAGAAGAAGGATTAATAGTTCTTTGGCAACATTTGTTTTAAAAATGGGGGGTGCTTCAATCAAATATCCTGACATAGTAGATAGTCATGAAAGTTTATTCAGAAGTGATGGGGTGCACTTATCTGACCTTGATAATAGTATATTTGTAAATTCATTAAAAAATGCGATAGGGCAGTTCACAGAAACTTCAGATATGTTGTATCTTTCTGTCCTTTATTTGCTTGTCATGTGCCGCAGCGATGATTTGTACATATGAATTTGACTGATGTTGAATATTGATCTGATTTGATATATGAATTTGATGTTGTTGATCGAATATTGATTTGATTTGATGTAACAAGGGGCAAAATTGGCCACCTTCACTTGGTATTGATGGCGGATGTTCCATCGGATGCGATCTCATCGCATCTCATAGAACATTTGGCAGAATTTTGCATAGAATACCATCTCCGCGTCATGGCCAAAGTTTCATGGAGACGGTCTCATTCTCGTTGATTGGTCCGGTGACAAGCCTGTTAAAGACTTTGATGAACAATATATTGCTTGATGGCAGAATTTTGCATAGAATACCATCTCCGGGGGGCACTGTTTTTTCCAGGTCCCTCGGGCCAAGATGGTAGTTCTACTGCTTGTGTATATGTTTGTGTGTATGCTGCCATATCTTTGTTTGATCGGCGCATAATTTGTTATTGATATTGTTTGAATTATTTGCAATGAACGGCCATGATAAGCTCGCCAAACAATAAGTATAGTTTCTCATAATTATCCAAAAGAATTACATGTATGAACTTCCATGCTTTATGCACTATCTGCGGATAGATTTACATGTAGGTTATAGGTACATTCCTATTTAGGTTAATATACAGTCTCGAAATAAATTAATGTTAATTGAGATTAACATTAAATCAACGTTAAGCACAATTGGCTGTGTAGGAGTGTATTCCCAAAGAGTTTTTTTAATACACTTTTGCTTCCATTACATGCCGTTTTATGGAGGAAATTTGTGTCTGTGGGCGGATACCAAATATTGATCTTTAATGACCTTGAACGATCTATGATTTTAAAATTATTGAGTAGTTATGACATTTAGATAGTATCCCTATTGATGATCACATTTCTGTCAAATCAATACATTATTTAACTAAATATTCTTTATATTTATATGTCACTAAAAATTAACTATGCATTTGTTTTCAAGAGTATAGTGTAGACCACTCTAGATCTGTACTGAATTAAGTTCGGTCCTATAGATGGACAGTCACGTGATAAACGTATAGCATGTGTACTGAAAGTGGGTCATAAATAAATGTCATAATAAAATCACGCTTTCGATTTAAAGAAAGCAGCAACAGCACTTTTAAATGCATTTTTCTCTGGAAAAAAAAACTTGATCCGGATTTCACAGCTTATAAAATACGTCTTTCTTTTTATTTTTTTACCTAAATGACGTCATGTAGATAAGTTTGTTGCGATCAGTGATCTGTGTATAACATGTCATATGGGATTTAACTAACAACTATTTTTAATGCATTGATAAATTTGTTTTTGTTTATAATGCTAATACAGTTTGAAGTTGCAAATTATTTCATTTTCTGGTTTTATGAGGAATATTTTTGTGTGATGTCAAAGTAAACACATTTTTCGTGTAAATTATGCCCCGTCACTTTTCAATGATGCGTACCTTTTTTGTTTGAAGCTTTCATCTGCGTGGGAATAGTTTCTATCGATATTTGTACCTACGTGTTAAATCCTGACGATCTCTCTTGGTGCCCTAGGTTGATCTGATCATGCCAAAAAGTTAAAATGCAGACAGACGTGATTCAAATTAGCTGGTACATCATTATTTTCACGTAGACAGCATTGTCAACGGATTTTCCCCTTATTTCCCGACCAGGACAAGGAGCATATGGTGGAAGTTTCCGGTCTGCAGGGGATGCTCACTCCTCCATGGCACTTGATCCCACTTCTGATGTTAAGAGGTCCTTAAAATGTATTTTTCGGTACAAATTTGCTTCAGAACATATTTTACTTTACACCAAGATTTAGCTGTCTGACAAAAAAAGAACAAATTGCACTTTCATATTATACATGTAACACAGTTCTTCATACAAAAAATAAACTGTAACAAATAATCTACCAATTTCTTGTAAACTACTTCTGAGTTTTTAAGAAAATATATACCGACTAATCAAAAGTCTTCTAATATAAGACAAAACAAAGGATTCCGAAACCGTTCTTTACAAAATAAATGAAAACAGTCCTCATTGTTCAACAATTTGGTTGTACTGATTCTTGATAAATTGTCCAATTTTATTTACTTTATTTATTGATGATTTGTGCTAAATCTCTTATCAGTTCGTGACTCAAAGTTCGAATATCAAGATAACAGATTTTCTATAAAATGTGTAGTTTCAAAGCAAATTAACATTGTTCCATGACACTGGAGTAAAAATGAAATCGTCATGCTTAACTTTCCTAATAATTTTTAAATTATCATCCAGTTTTGCTCAGTATGAAAGTACAATTACGATAATGGAATTGTCGCAGAAAATGAATGATTTAGAGAAGAGGCTGAGATATCAAGAAAACAAAATCGAAAAATACGAAATGTTGTTCAACCTTATGTGTAATCACGAGACAATGACGAATGACAATTCAGAATGGAAAGGTGATCTATACTCCGTTTTTTGCGATGCCTACAAGAAAGATTTTGAGGAAAACAAAGAAACTTACGGGCTTGACAATCACAATCAGAAAACAAATTCAGGAAGAAACCAAAATGCGTCTGCAGATAATCGCAATGCTATTAAGTATTCAAATGACATTTCCCCTCAGATAGTTTTGAATAGAATTCAGAGGAGAACTGTGGGAGGTAACGTTGATTTACATTTTTTTTTTGGTGAAATAAGCTGATGGATTTATTTTTTTAAAAGAGTATGAACTGGGCGGATTGCATCAAATTCAATTCAATTTTACAAATTTCATTTTAATTAAAAGAAATAAAATAAAAGAAATAAAATGAATTTCTTTGTACAGTTGATGTGGCATTTTATTCCTACTTGTCAAGGTCCATACGTACTCCTGGTGCGCACCGGACAATTGTTTTTGACCATGTCGTCACAAACAGGGGAGGTAGCTACAATCAATATACCGGTATCTTCACATCACCAGCAAATGGGGCTTACAGTTTTTCATGGACAATTTACTGTCAGAATGATGGTTTTGTCTTTACTGACTTAATTGTAAACGGAAACATCATTGGAGTTATGAAATGTGACGGACAGGGAGCGGATTCAATAAGACATACCACGGGCGTCGTTGTCGTTCAGTTAAACCAAGGGGACGCTGCATTCATTCAAACACAGAAAGGACAAAATGTTACTGGTTCATTGGAGAGTTTTGATTATGCGCGATCATCATTTAGTGGTTGGATGCTTTTTCAATAAATGAAAATTCTTGTACTATTTTTTATTTAATGAAAAACAAAAACAAGAAAAATTAGAGGTACTGTGACCACTGAAATCACTGAATGATACCATCGCCTCAAATATCATAAATATTTGTAAAGTAAATGTTTTCTCTGGAAAACCAGAAATAAGTATCAGACCAAGAAGTGAAACAAGATCTACACAATGACATTACGTAATAGAGAATCTGTGAAGGTAAAACATTTTCTTGAGTGCATTGGAGGAGGTATGGATAAGAAATGGACACCCATTTAATTTTATAGACAGACTGGCTGGGAAATCTTTCGCTATGGTAAGCCCAAAATGTGTGTCCGATCAAAAATTAAAATAGGAGGTGCACAATGGCACTATGTAACACACATTCTGACAAACTGTCATTATATTCAATGTCATGGTATAGGAGGAGTTGCGGATAAGAGATGGGTAACCCAAAGCGGGGATATAACATATGTAAAAACCAGATCGAAATTGTCAAAGGAGTGGTGTTTTTGAAGTATTTCCGAAAATGGTCTATTTTCATTAAGAGGGCAATTTTGTCCATTAACGCTTTTGATACCCATCCTTTATCCGCAATATCCCCCAGTCTACTGAAATAGTTTCTCTTAGAATAATTCAAACAATATCGAGGATCGGTTTCTTTTACTCTCTACACTTCATATATTCTGATTTCACAGAAAAAAGGACGTGAAACAATATGCAATCAATTATTTATTCAAACTAAACAAAAAATTAAAATTGCTTCCTATGCTTTTAGATACTACATGTATAATCTAATTGAACGTTGAAAAAATCTTCAAAGTGCGTTGATTTTTTATAATAAAAGTAGGAATTACATTATTTGCAACAACAGATATTTTATTCTCAATGTTAAGGACATTGCTTATGAAAGTAAAAGATCAATTTAAATCATATTGATACCATTGTAGCATAGTCCTCCAAATTGATAAAATCGTAAACATAATTTCAAATATATAAGAAACAACAGAATTTATTTCTCATGCCTGAGAAGAGTAATAGATTTATCCCATGCCAATTTCATATCCTGTCCTAGTAAAACTTTACAGCAACTCCTATATGTCTATTTCTGTTTTGAGTTGAGTTATAAAGACTGTTGTGAAACTGGGAATTACATATACACTGAACCAAACTTCTAAGTGTTCACCTAATATTTTTTTAAGTTAAGAACAAACCCAAACAATAAACATTGTTTTATAAATCATGGTTAATGATGCATATTTCAGTTCGATGTTGTAGTTTCATGTAAATATCTTGTCAAAATTTTAAGCAAAGTTTCAAGGAAATGATGAACCCTCAAAATGAAAATTCACATAAGGTAATATCTTTTTAGTAAGAGCACAACTCTTTTTAATTACTGCAGGACATCCTTTACTGTTGAATACCATGTACCCATGAACTGACCCATCTGCTGCCACACCTACTGCGTAAATGTGTTCAATGGGATTCAGATCCGGGGATTTGGCAGTGTATCATCACATAGATGCCTTTAGGCCAATATCCTTGGGCATTCAGAACGTATGTGCACTACTCTAATGATGATTTAGACTGTTGGAGATTGCCACGAACACCGATTTCTTATCATTTTCAAACGATTAAAATTGTTTGTATTCATGTTCCTAAAATTGTTTCAGGACAATTTTACGCTCTTTTAACTTGATGTAACGCAAATCATTGGTATAGGACAAAGATAAATGTTTTCCAAAGCTTTCAAATTGTGATAAAGAAGTGAGAATGATACTATTGTTCTCCAGCCTACCTCTAAGTCAATTTTCAAAAGTTAACATATTCGAATGATTTTCAAGAGCTTTATATATATATTTATATGAATTTTCATAAAAAGTTTCTTATTTGGAAAAAACAAAGAGAGATAACTTTATAATTTTGGTAAAACTTGTGCTTTTCACGATAAAAATCAACGGAAAAGTGAAAATATTTTTAAAACATCACCCCCCCCCCCCCCCCCCGAAAGAAAAATTCCTTTTTACAGGTAATATGGTCTGTCATTGTACAAAATTTATGCCAAAAAAATGTTGTGTTCCACGGGGGGAACACATATTTATAGACAATTTTTTTCTCACCAATTTTAAATCGATTTACATCTAAATAATTGTATTTTATTAATTTATATTTGTTTTATTTATTTGCGTAAAACATAAAATAAGATATAAGATACATTTATCATGTTTAAAACTATTTCAAAACATGGTGATGCTTGAAAGTTCGATTTCAATAGAAAATATCGTCTACCCACTTATTTTCAAGAGCTGGAATTAATTATAATCTACTATCTAGCGCTGGAATTAAAATGATTATTCAATTACCACTGTACCGTTCTTTGTATTAAACAAAGATTTTTGACTAAACTGCCATTATTATTGAAAATAATGGGTACACAATGCAGGCGGGATTAAAGAGTATATGTAAGAGTTCGTAGTTCTTGGCGCATGAAATGACGCACAACCTTTAGAAAAAATGTGTTTGAATGGGTTTCGATATTGGTAGTTAATTTTTAAAAATTATATCAAGGACAATTAAAAAAATAAAATAAAAGTAAGTAAAACGTGATGCAAGGATGATCCAGATATCAACATTACAACGGTTCTCCCTTTTTGTGTTTTTTTAGTGAAACCATTTTTGATAATGAACACAAAAAAGATGCTAATAACACAAAACACGTGCCATAAAGTACAGATTTATTGTTTTTAAGCTTTGCCACGGAACATTGGTTTTCATCGGTCTTATTTGATTTTCTTTCAACAATTGTTGAGAAGAATCATTTGTTGTAATACTTTGAAAATATCATACCCTCCTATACAGTCTGCAAGGTTTAGAATTATCAAATCCTGTATGATGATGAATCTTACGGCCTTAAAACATTTTAAAGAAAAGTAGGCCACTGTGATCTACTTTTTGAATATAGTAAGCATTTTGTTATCAATTTGTTTAAAAGGCATATTTGAATACTTTTAGACCTATGATCATCAAACTATGTCTGTTGGTGCATCTGGGGTTTTTGAAAAATGACGACCAATATATACATTGTAGGTCACGATGACCTCATTAGAGATTTAATGACTATATTCAAATATTTTGGGTACTTATTGGCTTTGAATCATGAAAACTTTGTCAGTTGACGCATCATAGGTTTTCGGAAATCATCGACGAAAAGTAGGTCAAGCTGACCCACATTTGACAATTTATGGTTATATTTAGGGTTTCGGTACATTTTGGCTTAGAATCATCAAAATTTGTCAGTTCACGTACTTTTTCGGAAAATGTGACCAAAAAGTAGATAGGTTACAGTGGCCTACTTTTGAATAGCTCAAGTACTTTTTGGATAAGAATAATCAATGGTATTTTATAGCTGTATTGAAATATTTAAAGTCCTAAAAATTCATCAGATTTTGTCAGACGACGCATCTTGCGCATCTTGCGCTTAAGATACTTAAAGTTGGAGGCTTCATATAGAAGTGATAGATTGTACATTTTTTCAGAAGAGCTATTCAAGATGTGCCGGTCGAAAAGGGACACTGGTGCTTTATCCAACCTCTGATGTTTTGGAGGTCCTTGTTTTTTCCCGCTCCTTTTTTGTATTGTGTTAGGATTATTTTGAACCTGAACACTGTTCCCTTTCTTCAGTTATTTCAAGAGAGACAATGACTAATATATATCGTAGTATTTTAAGTGTCATGATACAAATACTATATCCACAAACTACGCCAAGAGAAATCAGTGTTTTTTAAGTTCAAAATTACAGTCTTAATTTAAACAAAATACTCCTTTTTTATTTTTTATTCCTAAGGTTTCTTCCCTAGGGAAAAACTTGCTCCTATTTCGAATTGTTTTATGGGCTTTTGATCTTTAATACTGTTTGTTATCTCCATTTGTTTCATTCCAAAATGCATTCCTGTCAGATGTAAAGAACAAAAATTGATATGCATTTCGTTTTATTTTCAGCTCGCATTTAAACTCATTCAGTTCAAAAAAGTTTCCATCCACTGAAAGATGACTGAACATTTATAGCACTATATATATCACCAATGATGCCACCTCCTGGCTGTGTACGAACAAACACAGCGTCTCCTTGATTAATTTCAACAATTGTTACACCTGTGATTGACGTGTGCGAAGCTCCAAGTCCATAGCAATACAATGAACCTTTATAGCTTGAGTTTACAACCACTTGTGTAATAAAAGAGCTATCAGAATTGCAGTATATAGTCCAGGAGAAAACATACACCCCGTGGTCTGGTGATGTAAAGATTCCAGTGTATTGATTGTAGTGTCCTCCAGTGTTTGTGACGACACTGCTAAAAATTATTGTCTGTCCTGCACCTGGATTTTTCTCGGATGAAGGCATATATGCATGAAATGCTACACCACCTGTATGATCAATGTCATTACTGAGAATAATTTTCAAATGTATATAGCTTATACTAAGTTCGATATTCATCATGAATTTTGCAGCAACATATCAAAATGATATTTAAAACAGATGATTTTGATAAGTTTTGTTTGTTTGATTTTTGTTTGAAATATTTTTACCTTGAACAGCTCTACTCAGCTGTTGTCTTGGGGAAACCATCTGAGAAGATCTGGATTGAACGGTGAAGTGCGGGATAGCTGATTTTGACGTGGAATCATTTCCTACACTGATACCTTGTTTTTCAGAAGCTAAAAAGGTATTTCCTTCGTCATTATTCTGATTTATACCGTCATCGTAGTTCAC
Source organism: Saccostrea glomerata (assembly GCA_003671525.1). Taxonomy (NCBI): domain Eukaryota; kingdom Metazoa; phylum Mollusca; class Bivalvia; order Ostreida; family Ostreidae; genus Saccostrea; species Saccostrea glomerata. The sequence goes on along the minus strand of PRKT01001068.1, from coordinate 123,051 downwards.
AGCTTCTTGCTTTTGGTTTTCGTCGGTCGGAATGCAATTTTGCGTTTTTTCATTGACGAGGTCTGTAATGATAATCTCCTGCTCTTTGTTTATTTTTTCTTGTATTTTCAGTCTTTCTTCTAAGTCATGTAGTTTTTGTAACAAGGTGGACATTAATGGCGTTTCTGCGTCTTCTGCTCCTATGCTAGTTAGTATAGTGAGAGACATAATAATCAGACTTAGGAAGGACATATTTCCGACAAATTCAACAACAGAGATATGACAATCGGAAGACACTTTGGAATCATATGTTGGCACAGTTCATTATATACACTGCTTTGTTCCTTATCTCCGAACTTTAAAGCACGATAAGGTGAGGATCTAGTTTGATAAAAGTACACTTTATACTTATGTCAAAATCTATATTGCAAATAGTTGTGTTAGCAAAGGGGGAAATGCGAAGATTACAATCTTTTTTTCAAAGGATCATAACATTATATTTAATGCAAAATTTGGTACTTAATTCCTGTATTTTCCACATGTTATGTCCTTCTAGACGATGGGTTCTTGAACACATGTGCTTACAAGAAGGCTGCCATTTTAGAACTACTTTATTGTATTATTACGCAACAGTATTACAATGTACATAACACAGAACCAACAATAGAGGATTACATAATTCCGGATAACAATTATATCAGATTAACCAAATCATAACATTCCTCCCCACTAAATTTTGACTTACACAAGAATTAAAATCAGAACTGAAATGAATAAAATTTGGGCAAAACACACATTTCAAATTTTAAACATCAGAGACATGTTTTACCAGGTCAATACATTCAACACAATACTGTCATACAGAGTGAAAATTACCTCTTGGTCAACATAAAAGGCACGGGGATTATTGTGCCCCAAAACAGTGCCATCATACAAAACAAAATGCACGTATCATTTGAAAGTAACATAGTCACTGAAACGTTTGGGCGGTCCAACATTTCGTCTTGGGTTTTGTCGGGCCGGAGTTATAGGTTCGGTCCTAACTTCTGGCGGAGATTTCTGTTCCGGGATAGGACTATTAGTCGTCTTCCTGTTGAAGACCTCTGGACTAGGTTGACTGATATTCAGACTTTGCGGAAAGACTTTCGGACTGGACAGCTTAGCACCGGGTACCAGCAGTAGGAGTTGGTACATGTGACACAAACTTTTACAAAATCACTGAGTACAATTCCCTTATTCTTTAGTGAAGAATCCTGTATCTGATCCACGTGTCTTCTCCATGTGTTGTCCCCAACTTGTACTCTATAAGGAACTGGTCCCGTCTGCTCTTGAACGGTTCCTGGTACCCAGTCTGACTTTGAACTGTGACGATAGTCCCTAACAATCACACTTTGTCAAGGCTCAAACACACGCAATGAATTTGATCTCTTATTTGCGATATGAAACTGTTTGTTTTCAACATTTTGTTCAATGTCTGGTTTTATCAAATCTAGTCGTGACTGCAATGACGACCAGTAAATAGCTTTGCGGGTGGCTCTCCAGTAGTTGAATGTGCTGCGTTGCGGTAGGCTAGTAAAAATTTAGATAACTTAGTTTCCACAGAGCCTCCATCCTTCTTGCTCGACTTCATTGCGGACTTGAACAATTGTACAAAACGTTCCGCTAATCCATTTGAACTAGAATGATATGGAGCAGAAGTCACATGCTTTATTCCATTGGTACGAACGAAGTTTCCAAACTCGTCTGAGGTAAACTGAGGGCCATTATTACTGGCCAACACCGTAGGAACACCATTCCTAGCAAAGATACTTCTCAAAACTTCAATAGTCTTGTGTGATGTCGTCTCGCGCATCATTATGACCTCGAGCCATTTAGAGTGTGCATCTACTGCAACCAGGAACATCCAGTTCAAAAAAGGCCCAGCGAAGTCTATATGGATACGTTCTCAAGGTTTAATGGGTCACTCCCGCGGATGAATCGGAGCTGCTGGAGGTGCACGCTTGAATTCCTGACATTCTGAGCAGCTTTCGTGATCCTCTCTATATCAAGATCGATCCCAGGCCACCATACTACACTTTGAGCTAATGCCTTCATCTTCACTACTCCAATATGACCTAAATGAAGCTGTTACATGTAAGTATATGTTCCCTAAACTTTGTTGGAACGACAACACTTATTTCCCACAACAAATATCCATTGTGAATGGTTAACTCGTCCTTATGCATAAAGTAGTGATACAACTCTTTGTCTTCTGCTTTGACTGAAAAGTTCCATCCATTCATGGTATAATCATATACTTTCACAGTGACAGGATCACGTCCGGTTTCCTGTCTAATACGGTCACTGGTGATTGGTAATGTTTCAAATTGTGGTAGGTACATCAAGTCAATATCTTGATAATCATCATCATATTCACAGTCAGAGAGTGGTAACCTAGATAAGCTATCTGCATTTCCATGCGCTTTGGTGTTGTTGTACATAATGTCATAATAATACCCTGATAAGAACAAAGCATATCTCTGCATGCGTGCTGCTGTGGTGACTGATACACCTTTGCTGGGGTTGACGATGGGCACCAGAAGGTGATGATCCGTCAATAAAGTGAAGTGTCTTCCATAGAGGTATGTATGAAAACGTTTCACACCCCATACTATCCCCAGAGCCTCACGATCTATTTGTGAATAGTTCCGCTCTGCTGACGACAATGAGCGAGATGCATATGCTATTGGTCTCTCTGATCCGTCGTCCATGACATGGGATAATACACACCCTTAACCATAAGGTGAAGCATCACATGCTAATTGCACTTCTCGCTGTGGGTCGTAATAAGTCAAAATTTCATCAGAGGTTATAAGCTGTTTGACTTCCGGAAACGCTATGTCACATTCGCTAGACCAGGACCACTTCCAATTTTTGGACTGTAACTGGTGTAGCGGGTACAAAAGACTTGAAAGGTTAGGCAAAAATCTGGCATAATAATTAACAATGCTCAGAAATGATCGCAGCTCAGAAACATTCCTCGGCTTTGGCGCACTGACGACTGCTTCAATCTTTGATTGCATTTTGTGCAGATCGACCCTCACTGTCTCTTTCATGTTTACAATAAGAAACACGTTCTCTAAAGAATTCACACTTATTCAAGTTCACACGCAAGTTGTATTCACCCAGGCGCTTTAATACAGCTTCCAAATTCTTCAGATGTTCTTCCTCAGATGAGCCCGTTATTATCATATCATCAATGATACATTTGACGCCTGTGAGACCTTGTAAGACTGTGTCGATTGTCCTCTGCCAGATTGCAGGAGCTGAGGCCACACCATAAACTAAACGGTTGTAGCGGTAGAGTCCTTTCTCTGTATTTATTGTCAGTAAGTTGCGCGACTTCTCATTGACTCTCATCTGCAGATATGCATGTCGTAAATCTTACTTGGTGAATCGCTTACCGCCTGCGAGTGCTGCAAAAATGTCTTCAATGCAGGGCAGCGGATACTGATCGATTTTAAGAACAGGATTCAGTGTCACCTTGAAATTACCACATATGCGCACACTTTTATCAGACTTGATGACAGGGACGATAGGCGTTGCCTATTCGCTGTGGTCCACCTTGGTTATGATACCATCTCTGACTAGTTTGTCCAGTCTCGACCTTAGGCTTGAGAGCATACGGTACTGAGCGAGCTTCACAGAACTTTGGTTTAGCGTCCGGCTTTAAGTTGAGTGCAGCTTCAATACCCTTAACCGTACCTATATCACTCTGGAAAACTGAACAATGTTTTTTCAACATGTGTTATAAGCCCGCTTTCACATTATTTGAACAAGTGTCTGGAATTTTGTCTGTCACACACATGGACTTGATGGACAGCCAATCGAGTGAAATCTGCTGGAGCCACTCCCTTCCGAAGAGAGTTGGTCCTGCCTTCTGCATCACGTACAAATCTAGATCCTTTTTCTGGTTGTTGTGACTCACAGTTACACATGCCACTCCACAAGGTTTCAAGATTTCACCAGTATATGTCTATAAACACATATTCGATTCAGGTAAGTTCTTAATCCTTCCTGGAAAATACTCACAGAACTTTTTCTTGGACATCACGGAAACTGCTGCGCCCGTGTCAAGTTCCATATCAACATCTACACCGTCAATGATTGTGTTGACTACGATTGCTCCAGAATGAGTCTTTTCAACTGAATTCACATCTAATGATCTAATGAGATTCTCACTCCAGTCCACGTTGTGTACTTCCTTTGTTTTCCTACACACCTTTTTACAATGTCCAATTTTTTAACAATTATAGCACTGTTTGTCCTTGTAATAACACTGACTTTGATCATGAGCTGTACTGTTACACCGAAAACATTTCTTTGAATTTGTACCTCGTTTCACCTTAGGCATGTTGGGTTGTGGCGACCTTACTCCAGTTCCAGCAGAGTGATATCCCTTTTTCTGTCTCACCCGTAGCTTGTTTACCATTCCAACATGTTTGGACTGCAGCTCGGTTGCATCCTTAAATGCGGTCTCCATAGCCTGCGCTATCTGCGTCGCCTTCTCTAATGTCAAGTCTTTTTCTGCTAACAGTTTATTCTGAATTGCCTCGCTCCGAAGGCCACAAACTAATCTGTCAAGTAGCGATTTGTTCAAACTGTCTTTAAATGCACATTGTTCTGACAATCTCAATAACTAGTAAGTATTACCCCTATGAGGCTTAGCAATGCGGGAACTTTCTTTTCCTCCTTGACATCATTGCACACAAAATACTGGTCAAGGCGCTCACTGTACGAGTTCCAGGTTTCGACACTGTTGTCGTAGATGTCGATACAACCAATGGCTGCGAATTTTGTCATCCTGAACGATCCTCGTCGCCAATGTTATGTCCTTCTAGACGATGGGTTCTTGAACACATGTGCTTACAAGAAGGCTGCCATTTAAGAACTACTTTATTGTATTACAAGTTTATCTTTTAAAAAAGATAGGTGAGCTAGCGCCGTAGTAATTTTTAAACACAGAAAGGAGAATCTGTGATCAAGTGATTTATTTTGAGAAATTCTTTAATTTTATCGAGGCTGGAGAATCGGACTGATAAAGTTATAATTGTTTTGTGAAGCTTATTTTATAGACACATAGGTAAAAAAAGCGAGGGCGTGTGTGTTTATTTTTGTGTTGACCTATTGGAGTTTTGGCGCAACGGAACATTTATGACCTTTACTGGAGAGGGGGGACTCTATATAATATGGAGAAGATGCCGATTGAGGCATTGTATGAGCTGGTTTAAGAAAAGAATTTCTTAGCAATGTATCAAAGAAAATACAGGAGAGTTAAAAGGAATATAGAAAATAACTCAAAGCGTATGTTGCATAAAGAAATCCAGAGAGTTCCGAATGTGAAGATGTGAAGTAGCTTGGTCCTGAAGGTCATCTTTGTCAAGAAATATTAGAATAAAAGCCATACATATAAGGTTTGTTTTAATAAATAAATGGATTTTTTTCGTTATTTTTAGTGTAAATTCTTGTTTCTGGAATTTGTAAGATTGGCTTAATTGACCAATCAGAAGTTAGAGTCTATCTTTGGTTGTGCTTAGACGTAAAAAAAAAACTCCCTTGTCTTTGTTTAGAACAATCAGATAATGACTCGATCGGGCTTTTCCGTCCTAAAAAAAACGTGGAAAATTTGAAGTGTTACAAATATGTAGTTATCTAAAAAGTGTAAGCTACACAATAAATAAACATAGTTATTTAATGCTACAACATGATACACTACGAAATTGTTATCGTATGGTCTATCTATAGTAGTTTTCAGTTTTCCCAGAATAACAATTTCGTAATGTATCATGTTGTAGCATTAAATAAATATGTTTATTTATTGTGTAGCTTACACTTTTAAGATAACTACATTTTTTTTGTATTTTCTTTGAGAAAATACAAAAAAAAAATTCATATAAAATAATGAAGAGCTAATGTCGGCCTTTCAGAGCTGAAACCATTGTTTAAAAAGGTTGACTCAGAGATCTATAAAATAAAAAGTTGGCTCTTTTAAAAGAAATTCTCATCACAAAAGCCACAGACCAGAATGCACGACCCTGAAGCCGAGTATGCGTGTTCAAGGAATTTGGACTAACGTAGATGCTAGCGCTCGAGAGCGCTAGTAATTACGCAACAGTATTACATAACACAGAACCAAAAATAGAGGATTACATAATTCCGGATTACAATTATATCAGATTAACCAAATCATAACACCACAAAAATTCGTCCTAGTTTGTAAAGATATGATTTTTGCATGACTTTGTGATTGGTTTGCTTTTCAACTAATAAGAAACGTTTATTCTGGTATAATATTGGAAATAAGTGACATGTATTTGGCTTTGTCGCGTATAATCTATTTCTTATCTAATGTATAAATTCTTCCATAATGTTTATGTTTTTGTTTGTACGTATAAGCCCAACATTTTCAGCCGAGAACAGGCTTCGCTGAAAACTTTTATAAACATTCACATACAAATCTTGAATTTTTACGAACCATTCTTTTTTAAAATATCTAACATACAAAGACGAAAACAACAATGATGTGGCTTTTGTGATGAGAATTTCTTTTAAAAGAGCCAACTTTTTATTTTATAGATCTTTGAGTCATCCTTTTTAAACAATGGTTTCAGCACTGAAAGGCCGACATTAGCTCTTCATTATTTTATATGAATTTTTTTTTGTATTTTCTCAAAGAAAATTCAAAAAATTATTTACATCTAATTTAGATGCTTTCTTGTTAAAATTTTGCTGTAAATGCATGCATCACATGAATACCTAATAAAATATGTAAAGAAAAGCCGTATAGATATTAAATTCTTTTAAATAAAAAGATGTTTATCTAAATAAAACACATAATTTGTAAATATTTTTTAAACTTGTTTAAATCTTCTTAAAACCAGTCACAATTGGGGAGAACGTGCTCATTAATCATATTTATAAAAGAAATTGAAATGAAATAGCCAAATGTAGAGAAATTGTTTTCTTAATTTTGGCAAATTAAATCTCGATCAAAATTAAACCGATCCCAACCATAATTGTACAATTATTGGAAATAAATAACATTTCCCCAAGAACATTTGTCTAATTAGGTGTTAAAAGGGTTAAAACATTATTGAACTTGACAATAAAATATATTTCTTCATTGTTAATACATGAAGAGGCAATAAATTAGCATTTTATTCATTTTGTGTTAATTTTGATCTGGATCAGTTTAATTTTGATTAGGTTAGGTCCAAATATTAAAAAATTAATTTCTCTAAAATTTCTCAATTTTGTTTCAATTTCTTTTGAAAATATGATTGACAAACATGTTGTCCTTAGTTGTGACTAGTTTTATGATGTATTTAGCCCTAACCCTAGGTTTAAATTTATTAAAAAATAATGTGTTTTATTTTCATGAATAATTTCATATAAAAAAAAATTAAAAGTCTAACCAGCCTTTCTTTACATATTTAATAAGATATTCATATGATGCGTTCATTTACAGCATATTTTTAACTCGAAAACAACTTATTTGGATATAAATAATTTTTTTCATTTTCTTTGAAAAAATACAAAAAAATTAATATAAAATACTTCAGAGCTTATATCGGGCTTTCAATGCTGAAACCATTGTATAAAAAGGATTACTAAAAGATCTATAAAATAAAAAGTTGGTGTGGCATTCCACCTTAATTTAATAACTGAATTTATATCTTATAAACGATCCCCCTACGTACAATGTATAATGCACATGGTCATGATATGCATTAATATACTTGTTGTTAGATTTTGCCATTTTTAAAGTGCAGAAGGTCTTAAGAAAACTCAAACCCAATCTTTCATAAGATATATTATTACTGGTACTTTATTCTCTTGAAATATCATTGATTATGAAATATTAGCTTTATTAGCTTTACAAATCAAGTCATTTTTTAAATACGTTCAGTCATGTTAGTAAATCAGAAAGAGAAACTGTGTGTGTAATATTATTTTCGAACAAGGACAACGACAGCAGAAAAATATATTCACTAGTATTTTAAACAGTAACCTTTCAGTTAGGTAACGATAAGAAACAAAGAAATTGAACTCTGTTTTTCACTATGACCTACTATAGTGCAGTGCTGTCATGTTATGCATAAAGACACGAAGGCTTTTTTAAACATATAAACAATTTCTTAAATGAGGTAAATTATTGACAAGCAAGTTTATGAAACAGGATTATCTGCAGTCTCGATTAAAGTCATCATTTTGTAAGTTCTTTGGTCAATACAATGACCTTGTCAGCAAATTTAATTTATTATTTAGTGAAATGCTGACTGACTTTTTTCATACTTATTGTTAGTCCATTATTTATACACTGAATTGGCGTCGGATTTTTCCGTTATTTCCCGATCATGACAAGTGGCACAAGGCGGGTGTGACCGGTCAACAGGGGATGCTCACTCCTCCATGGCATTTCGTTCCACCTCTGATGTTTTGTGGGTCTGTGTTTACTCTGCTCCTGTTTTGTGTTGTTTTATGGACTTTTGATCTTGAACGCTGTTCGCTATCTCCATATGTTTCATTGGGTCAGGACATTTTAACCATTTGAATGGGACAGGCTAACCTCACATTTCTTTAAAGACGGACAACGGCACCATGTTCAAATACTTACATCATATTTTTGTTTACTATTGAATCTAATTACCTTTTTATCTAATACAAAAAACGGGTTATTTAATACATAAAACACACATAATACATAAAAAAGTGTATCATTGCAAGTCATTCAAGAACCCTTCCTATTTCACACGTGGGTAATAAGTGATTTAAAAAAAAAACCAAATCAAAGGAAAGAAAAATAATCTTTAAAATGAATGTTTGGAACAAGTGCACTTTTATAGAGTGAAAAGTTATAAAATTCTGGGAAAGGTGTAAAATTATTTTCTTTAATTCAAAGAAAACAACAATGCATCATGTGCATGTGAGGATGCACAAAGAAAACCGTTGCATTCTTAACTTGTAAGGTACCAATTTTGCTGCACCAAAAGCAAATTTTGACAATTTATGTCTCTCCAGAGTTGCAAGAATTTTTTAAAAAGCATATAATGACTAAGTACCAGCATATAATGATGAAGTAGCAGCATATAATGACAAAGTACCAGCATATAATGATAAAGTACCAGCATATAATGAAAAGTACCAGCATATAATGGAAGTTCTCCACATAAGACATTTACGACGTTCCATAACAAAACATACTCTTCCCTTGATTGGAACATTTTTATTGTATATACTTTACAATTGGGATTGGTCAAAAGTTCTAAAAACCCAATACGCCCTTTTCCTACATATGTATTATACCAAACATATTTACATACATGGGTTAAAATGAATTAACACAGAGAAACTTAGTATATAATAATCAGAGCAACACACATTTAATAGAATACATCCCTTATGTAATATACGTGCTGTAGAAAATTGACAAGTAGTAATTAGTATATCAATTAAATGGTCCTGACTTTTTAATAAAAGTCTGTAACCTAGAAAATAGATATTCATTTCCACTATTATTTATGTTTCATCTCCCCAAAGTAAAGTGTGAGTATCGACACTTTACAATTTATCCATTCGCAAAAGAAGATGGGTGAACAAGGCGGGCAGAATGCCTATAGCGTCATATATTAAGAAATCATATCAAATATGCGAATTGATTATTTAAATTAACGTCTAATTATTGAAATTTTAGAAATTATGAGAAAAAAAAAACTTTTCTGAGAGAGAAAATAATCTCGTAAAAAATTTTCTTTCATAAAATTATTAGATGGTATTCGTGGGATTCGAACCCTAGCAATAAAAATCCGACGTATCAATAGCATACTGCTTTGAGACTAACGCGTTAACCACTATGCTACACCGCTCATGATGATTGTAGGCATTTAAATCATGTTTGTGATATGACCCGCGACTTAATGGACTTGAAGTATTTCTCGAAAAGATGCTAATGTTATGTCATAAAAGTGTACTTTTAAGGTATAGTGGGTCTTCGCTCCATGTTTTTGAAAACCAAAAAATATGTATTTTATTGCCAACTTTTAGGATCATCTTTCAAAAAAATGGAGAGAAGACCCACCCATATTGAAAAATTTTGTTTAAGTATGAGAAAATGATCGTTTTTGTTCTTTTTAGTGTTTGTAAGCTTTTTCATAGGCAAATATTTTTAGTCTTTGTGAGATTTGTTTAAATTGTAGAGATTTTACATAAAGTATACTTTAATATTAGATGAAATATCAAGTAAAATTTGGATTCAATTGAGATTAAAATTTTCACTTCTTATCTGTCGCACTATAGGCATTCTGCCCGCCTTATTCGCCCATCTTCTTTGTCAAATTTTTTTTCTAGCTTCTACATACTTTTTACACGAGAAGAAATAATAAAGAGTATCCTCCACTCTTCCACAAGAACATAAGGGACTCAAGATTACATTACATCGAAAAAGATCGCTACTAAGCACACAGTTATGTCCAAGCCTCGTATGTATTATATTTAAGCGTCGAATTCCGTAACTGGAGTAAGAGGGTGGCATTTTTTTTTATACGAAATTGATTTTTTAAAAGAAGATAACGAGGAAGAATGTCTTACATTGAGAGGTTATGAGTTCCATTAATCAATAACAAGGGGAACGAAAGTTTGCTTATAAGCTTGCAATCTGCAAGTTTGAAATTATATCAGTGAGGTATTCAGGAGCTTGTAGTTAGCCTCTTTCCTTCTTTCATATAATGGTTCCCATCCAGTATCAAAGTAAAGTGCATCTTTAGAGGCTTACAGAGTTAAGCCTGTGACAATACGTAGTATTTCCATTCGTGGACTCTTCAGAATTAGAGGCGCGTTTGGTCGTCTGACTGGGACAGCATGACATTGGGAATAATACAAAACATGCCAGTATCAATCCAATTTTAAATGTTAAGTGCATTTGTCATTCTAACTAAAGAATAGAAGAACTGAAAGACAAATGAAAAAGAGCGAAAACCCTAACTTTATCGTCCATAAATAAAAATACGACATTTCCGAGGTATGTGTACTTACTTTAAATGCACCATTACGATAAATAAATACATACGATCACCAATAGATGTAAATTAATATCCTTGTCATCTCTACTCTTGATTTAAATAAAGTCCACAACAATAAAATATTTCATATACATTTTGTTAGGATTTGTTCATCGACATTCAACGTGTTGTTTACATGTTTATGTTACGTTTGTCCCAGAAATCCCGCCAGATTTGTACATTCTCCGACTTTTTCACAAAAGAGCGCACTAAGAACTATAACTCTTCACTGGTGGAAATAGAACGTATTCTAGCAGAACAAAGCTGTAATTTTTCTAATTTTTCGCTGTCACTTACATTGCATCTACCCCAGACCAAATAAGCGTATTCTATCCGAGGTCTTATAAAGGTTGTGTAGATGAGTGAAAGAGTTTTTCGGTTGACAACAAATTTAAATTGACATGGCTTTCCAAGTAAGAATACGTTTCTAATAATTTTTAGCATACCTTGCTCGTCTTAACCAAACTTTTTTTTTATCTATTTTTAATGAAATAAAGTCGTCTGCTAAAATCATTATATCAAATAACTCCTTAATTACATTATTTACAATAATTTTCTGATTGCAGAAAATGAACAAAAGACGATAACTCTTTGATTCAATAGACTATATACTACATGTAGTATTCCAGTGAGTTTACAAATGATGATCGGTAAGTAGGCTTGCTATAAAGTGTTCCGACTACCGGGTTTGTAGGATGTGATCTGATATAAACGATATCTCCCTGGTTTATTTCCACAACAACCACCCCCGTTGTTGCTCTTATCTCGTCTGCTCCTTGTCCACCACAAAACAAGGCTTCGACCGAATCCGAGTTCACAACGATTTGTGAATAGATATATCCACCACGAGAGCAAAACAATGTCCATGAAAATGTATACACCCCGTCCTCTGGGCAAATAAAGTCGCTTGAATCATACCTGTAATGGATCTGTCTTTATGCTTTTTTACTGTAAGGTCAACATCAAATTTTCACAACAATTAATTTGATTAGAAGGTGTATGGGATATCGAGGGTTTTTTTTATCCGAGATCATTTCAAACTCTGTTGTTGTTTTGTTTTTATAACTGTTTTACTTCCAAGCGGAAATTTCTATCTGTAATTGTTCTTTTGCATCTGATCATTAGCAGGAGTGAGAGTCTCCACAGCTTCTTGTAATTCTTTAATTTTAACATTCAATATTTCAATGACTTTTTCTTGCTCAGCATTAAGCCTTTCTTGTTTTTCCAACCTTTGTTCTAAATCATTAAATCGTCTTATTATATCAGACAGAGTTTCAGTTGTGCGGCCCCAAGGATTGACACTGATGGCTGAAGACACAGACAACAAGAAAACTGTAAAGACAAACATGTGGCAGTAAACAGATTACTCTGTATGCATAGACAACGGATTTAATACACTGATATTGTTCTTGACCTGTCACTGTTCAGTCATGTAACGATAAGAAACACTCTGTATAAGAACGCAAATATATGATAAGCAAAATACTGTCAAGGTGTTCAACTAGATTTTAAGTACATGCACCATGTACTGCATTTTCATGTCAAATCAATTCAGAAAAAAGTACCCAAATCTCGTAACATTGGGAATGTGAATGATGAAAAACATTCTATATAATGTGCTTGAGGACCAAGAGGGTGTCATATGTTTGCCCATCTTTAATAGAGTATCGACTTTTTAAAAAAAATATATGAAAAAAAAAACATTTCAGGGTTATCACAGTCCCGGTAAATATTGAATGTTTTGATTGATTGTTATTTTACGTCCCATTCGAAACATTTTCTCTCATTTAGAGGTGTAAAATACAGTCAATGTGTTCATCCAGATTTTAAGTACATACACCATGTACTGCATTTTTTTGGCAAATCATTTCAGAAAAAGTACCTTAATCTCGTAAGATTGGGAATGTGAATGTTGAAAAATATTCTATACAAAGTGCTTGAGGTCCAAGAGGGTGTCATATGTTTGCCCATATTTAATTGAGAATCGATTTTAAAAAGAAATTCTATGAAAAAACATTTATGGGTTATCACAGTCCCAGTAAATATTGAATGGTTGATTGTTTGTTGTCTACACCCCATTCGGAAAGTCTTTCCCTCTGTTGAAGTGTTAATAATGATATCCATACGCCGACAGCCAATTTCATTTTGACTGGTTACTTAATGTAGTCAGAAGACATACTACTTTCAAAGTTTAGAACTGACATATACATGTTGGGTTCAAGTTTAAAATTCCATAAAACAATACAAACAGGAGCAGCGCAATTGGTATGAGATCGTCAGTAAGCAATTTGCTAATTGCGTCGACCATAGAACTAAATTTAAAGAAATGGTGATTTTTAACCTGCACTGCCTATATTTTTGTTTCATCCACTTTTTTTTGTCAAATAATTTACCTCATTATAGTAATTATGCGTACGTAGAGCATACTCTTCCACGTGGAATGCACTGAGAGATATAAACTTTGTATTTAAGGGTTGAAGGTATATTACTGCATTAGTAAGATTTTAATTACAGTCTCTTTAATTTCATTATTTTTACATTCTAAAAAGAGGCCACTGTTTGATAAGGCAGGCTGCTGATAATACCCATATAACTTCAGTGTATATGACAAATGTCCTAAGAAATGAACACTATATTTGGTTAAAAAAAATCTTCCAACGACCTTTTCTAATTTCTTTTTAGTTTTAAGTACGGAATCCATACATGTGCCTTTTTTACTTCACATTGCATGGTGGAAGATTGAGTAATGTCTTCTGAGTCTTTCTTTAGCAAAGTTCAGTAATCCGTAGTCTGTAGCATAAAAAAGAACAACAGCTCATTATCTACTACACTATCCATTAGCCACTTTCAATTTGGCACTCCCTTTATCATCGACCTTATGGCTATGGCTTGCTCTTTGTCTATGGTTTCTTGTAAACGTTGAACTTTCGTCAACATCATTTAGTTTTCGTAAAAAAATCAAGACCAAAATTGTTTTATGTCCTCTGTTTCAATAAGAATATTAGGAGCAGAAGCCACCAACAATAGTTAAATGAACAAAGAACATCACTTCTTATGCAATCGAGTATTTGAATGCTAAGTAATATTGATATTTTTAGAGGAAAAAATTGATCGAATGTTATCAGTGTATACGAAAATAATGGACTGAGTGCAAACAGTTCGATGTGATAGATAAAAGCGACCATAACTTGAAGTTTTGTACTGAATGTGCTTTTATGTATTAATATGTAAAACATTCAATGTAAAATGGTTTCACAACATTTAAATAATTGAAATAGAAGTTGTCTTGGCTTTGTGTATATGAAATTGTTTTCAAGAAATATAACTCGGTCAAGGTCTTTTATGTGTGATTTGTAATTGAAATAAAATATTTGATTGAGATGCAGAAAGATAAGAAAATATCGAACAGTATTCAACATAAAAGTCCATAAAACAATACAAAATAGAAGCAGAGCAAACACGGTCCTCCGAAACATCAGAGGTGGGATCAGGTGACATGGAGGAGTGAGCATCCCCTGCTGACCGGTCACATCCGCAGTGTGCTTCTTGTCATGATCGGGAAATAACGGAAAAATCCGTCGTCAATTCAGTGTATAAAAAATGGACTAACAATTCGTATGAAAAACGTCAGTCAGCATTTGATAAATTGTAATTGCTGACAAAGTCATCGATAGACAATAGAACTTACGACATGATGACTTTAAAAGAGACGGCTGATATTCTTGTTTCATCAACTTGCTTGTCAATAATTTACCTTGCTTTAGAAAATGTTCATATGTAGAGCATGCTCTTGCGTATCGAATCAGCTGAGATATATACACTCCGTATGCAGGTGATGCGGATATATTGCTGCATAAGTAAGGGAAGTTGACGATAGAAAAGTTAAAGTCGTCATGCACGTTTATCATATCACTTGGTTGTTAGGTTACCATTAATGTCTTTTTCAAGTAAAATATCAAAGTATAGAACAGATGTGTCAGATTCTGTGATATCTTTTATCTCAAGCTCTCCTGGATATATCGTATCGACGTTGGAATGGAAATTACCATTGTTAATTGACAATACGTCGTCGATATATCTGAAAGTCGAGTTGAAGGCCAAAGCGTTTTCTTCTTTTCACGCATAGGATTTTGCATAAATTCTTCTTCATATGAATACAAAAATAGGTCTGCTAATAACGGAGCGCAATTGGTTCCCATGGAAATTCAAATAGATTGTTGGAAGACCTGGTCTCCAAAAACCACATAGATATTGTCAATCAGAAACTCAAGCATATTCTCGATGACAACTTCTGGGTACTTGTGTGTGCAATCAGAATCTGTTTTAACAAAATAACTTTGCAAATGACCATTGACCAGGAAAGTAAATTTACGAGTTCCATTTCTATTGAAGAAACAGCTGTCAGTGATATCGAAAAGCCTGGATTTTAATTTATCATGGGGAATGGTTGCGTAAAAAGTTGAAAAGTCGTAAGTTTTTAAGCTGTTGATTTTGGTAAAATCTTGTGATTTCAAATTGTCCAAAAGTTCTTTGGAATTCTTAAGTATCTACATCTGATTTGCACCACTTCTTGAATATATAGTTGTGCAGTACACTTGAAGTTTTTCCTTTACTACTGCCAATATGTCAGTCAGGAGTAACGAAAGAGGCTTGGTTGAACATTTACTGGAATCAGCAATATATATCTTTGTAAGGATTATGAAGTTTCGGAATCCAGTATATATAAGGTAGTTCAAATTCATTTTGACTATGTGGAATATTAAAAATACTCAAAACTGACATATGATTTTGACGAATTTCTTCCGTAGAAAGGGAAGTATGAGTATAAGTAGAATTACCACTTGTAGAATTAAATCCAAGTTCTTCTAAAATATAATTTATATAATGAGCCTTACAAACGAAGACAATGTTGTTACATGTACCTCCTTTGTCGGCAGGGACACTACGTAATGATCATGTAATCTATCTAATTCTTTTTTTCACTTCTGGTTTATTGAACACAGAAGGATGTAATTAAATGTGTTGCCATTATCGATATAAATAACCCAAATGTTGAAAAGTGAATTACCAACTTTTAATATGTAGCATTAACACATAAATGAACTATAGGAGGTGTTATTATAAAGTTCTTGGACCGAGGCGATAAAATCAATACTATGTATTCTAATTGATAAGGAGCACAAAACAACATAATGTAACGAAATTTTAAAGATTTTAGGTTGATACTTATATTATTAGACAAAATTATTTTAAAATAAAAACGACATTGTATGATCACCTAGTGCCGTCGCCGTTTAGTTTCATGATGTCCAAGTATATCTTTGTTTTTCAATGCCTGCTTTTTCTACCTCATACATGTACAAGTCGCCTGTTTTGCGCAGTTTTAAGGGTGTCTGCTCTATAGAGTTACGAAGTAAGGATTTGATCCTTATGTCGTAGGTTCGTAACCAACTGTGGGACGTAATGCTCGGTCCTTAGAATGAGATAGTATAATCCGAGGTTCCGTGTCGCTGTACGCAGTACACTTTAGGTATGTCACTCGTCAGATTTTTAGAAAAGTTCACACAGAACATTTTACTACAAAGCTATTTACTAAATTTCAATTTTTATAACATATTTTATTTCAACAATGTTAATGTTTTAACCATTAACGGAAAACCTGTTCAAAAAGCTACAAAGAAGCAAGATTTATGAAGGACTTTTCTTGTGGTGGAAGGATATTTAGCAGATAATTCTGCAAATCTGCACATTTATTAAATTTAATAACTTGGAAGTTTGGCCTTGCGTAATTTTTCTCGGAGAATATTTTCCGGTGTGATGTTGCTAGGAAAATTTAATATAGGTCTTACTTTATATCTTTAGAACAAGTTTTACACTTTCCTTCAACACATTTTGCCAAAAAATAAAGATATGTCAAATAAGTCAAGATACAATTTTATAAATTTTTTGCCCAAAAATAACATATTATAACCAATATTTCAAAATTAACATCACTGAACCCCAACATTTTCTTTTATTAGTTTTAAGTACTCGATGCCTGCGACTGATATACGCAAAAAGCTTGATTTAAGAAAATGTTTTATTGCCTCCTAAGTTTTTTAATACCCAAAATGTTACTTTTTAGTGCAAAAAGGCCACACAATAATTTACGCGCATTAATTTGCAAGATTTGTTCAAAGATGAATATTATTCGAAATATTTTACGTTAAATAATATCATACTTATTACATGTACCATGGTTACATCTGATAAAATATGATAAAGGTTACAGTAATTAACCAATGAATTAAAATTTAAGTGCAAAAAGGTCAACTTCATTGTACATGTACCGTAGATCGGTAAGATGAACACCGGCCCCCTTATTTTCTTTGCTATTTTGAGTCACTCTAGATGAGTAATTATCCAAAATATACTTCTAAAAAAATCCTTGATTTAACAAATTTCACGAGTGACATACCTTAAGTGTGCGATGGAAATCGACACTATTTTGTAATAATAAGTGTAGTCACATCTTGTATGGCGATTAATATTAGTACATTATTTATGTAGGATAGACTTTAAATTTAGACTTGTCACGTGATGCAGCAGTCACATGACTTTAACACATGTACTTACAGTATTGATGGTACCAAATTCAAATTCGAATTTAGTTTATTAATAATTTCAACACGCACTGTAGTGTCTGAAAAGTCTAAAATCTTCAATTTCATTGCTAAAAATATATTTGTATGACCGCTTGCTGTATTTTTTCTGGTCAACGGCATGAAATATTGATATAATTAAATTATTTTTAAAGATTTCATCTTTATCGCAGCACTTTTCATGCACCTTAATACTTCCATAATTGAATTGTAAAAGCTTACTATGATCCATTGAGTGTATGCACTTGCACTAGATCGATTTATTAAGAACCCCACATCACCCTCCGCTGCACTTGCATACAAATATACGGCAATGTTAATTAAATATGTAATATAAAGAAAATATGTTGATGATATTGTAAAGAAGACATTAAGTCCATGTTAATGGCCAATACAATATTGAAATAATATCTTATTTAATTATAGAATACATTTTGCGTTGAGAAAATATTAAAAGATCGTCTCTAACTGCATACAAACTACGTCACGTTTTACGAAATAACGTCACATTGACAAGTGTATTACAATCAGCGACTTGTTTATAACTTGTTATGTGGGATTACACTAAGGACAAATCAGAGTGCTGTAGTAATTTTTGATGTAGTTTGATGATTTCTAACAGGTTGACATAGCACCCCATTTCTTGTATTTTAAAGAATATTTGCATGACGTATATTTTGTGTGATGTTAAAGTTATGTTTTCACGTACAAATTAAGCCCCACCCCATTTTTGTAACCTTAACTGTGATGCTTAGGCGCTTGGATGAAAAAAAATCCCACGCTGCTCAATTGCCCTGAGTGACGAGTGTAGGAAAAAACTTGCAGCTCTTATCCGGCAAGTGGTGGCGTCTCCATATAAGTAAAAAATTGTCGAGAGGAACGTGAAACAATATAAAGTCAATCAATCAATTTACCTCTTATACTTACTTTGATAATATTCCATAAAGCTAAATGAGGATGTAAACCCATCTTGTTTAAGTAAGGTTAAAATGCCATGAACAGCGGCTTATAAATTGGCAACGGTTCTCGCTTGATTGTGCCACCATATTTTGCTGTTTGGAGTTTAATATCTCATACAATGAACGATAAACGTATTTTATTTACATATTTATTACTCAACCTTAACTACAAGTCGACATTAACTGTGCATCCTTTTTTCTCTTTGAATCTCTTTTGGTATTAAAACCAAATGCACTGGAAAAATTCATTTTCCGTAGCCAGTTTAAGCATTTCCTAGGTCTACACCAGATATTTTTTTCAGGGACACAACTTTTAATAATTATAACATTATAACGTTTGTTTGGACACTCCATGTTATATTTACAATATAATTTTATAGCACTCTCAGAATGAGGTAAGAATTGTATATTGTATGGACAAATAGTGTCCAAACACAAACATATACCCAAAATAACTGTTTTTTTTTGCTCACCTGAGCGGAAGGCTCAAGTAAGCTTTTCTGATCAAAATTTGTCCGTTGTCTGTCGTCGTTGTCGTTGTCGTAAACTTTCACATTTTTATCTTCTTCTCAAGAACCACTGGGCCACTTTTAACCAAACTTCCTACAAAGTATCCTTAGGTGACGGGGATTCAAGTTTGTTCAAACGAAGGGCGACGCCCTCATTCAAGGGGAGATAATTATGAATTAGTGAAAAATTAATGGCATGTTTAGAAAATCTTCTCATGAACCATTGGGCCAGGAAAGATGAAACTCATGTGGAATCATCTTCAGGTAGTGTAGATTCAAGTTGTTGCAAATCATGATCCCCAGAGGTAGGGTGGGGCCACAATGGCCGATCAAAGTTTTACATAGGAGTATATAGGAAAAATCTTTAAAAATCTTCTTCTCAAGATCCATTGGGCCAGAAAAGCTGAAACAAATTTGTTCAAATCATGACTCCTCGGGTAGGGTGGGGCCACAATGGCCGATCAAAGTTTTACATAAGAATATACAGTAAAACTCGTTTAGTACGAACACGGATATTGCGAATTCACGGATATAGCGAAGTTATTTTGGTTCCCCAGCTATATGAATTTAACGATTTCCTTATACGAATATAACGAAATAGGGATATAGCGAAGTGATTTCATAGGTCCCTGTGAGTTCGTTATAACCGAGTTTTACTGTACATGTATAGGAAAAATCCTTAAAAATCTTCTTCTCAAGAACCACTGGGCCAGGAGAGATGAAACTCATTTGTAATCATCCTCAGGTAGTGTAGATTCAAGTTTCTTCAAATCATGAGCCCCGGGGGTAGGGTTGGACCACAGTGGCCGATCAAAGATTTACATAGGAAGATATAGAAGAAATCTTTAAAAAAATCTTCATCTCAAGAACCACTGGGCCAGAAAGATGAAACTCATGTAGAATTATCCTCAGGTAGTGTAGGTTCAATTTTGTTCAAATCATGACCCCAGGGGGTAGGGTGGGGCCACAATGGCCGATCAAAGTTGTACATAGGAATATTTAGGAAAAATCTTTAAAAATCTCCTTCTAAAGAACCTCTGGGCCAGTGAAGATGAAACATATGTGGAATCATCCTCAGGTAGTGTGCATTCAAGTTTGTTCAAATCATGACCCCCGGGGGTAGGGAGGGACCACAATAGACGATGAAAGTTTTACATAGGAATATATTGGGAAATCATTTTAAATCTTCTTCTCAAGTTCTTCAAAGTCATGATTAGATATTGATATGGGATCATCATCCTTAGTGTTGATTTTCTGTTTGTTCAAATCATAACCCCCAGGGATAGGTTGGGGCCACAAAGGTCGATCAAAGTTTTACATAGAAAAATAAAGGAAAAATCCTAAGAACAGAAAAGATATGTTAAGTCATATTGACATGTAAACATCTTCATGTATTGAAGATTTAAATTCATTCAAATCATGATCCTTTGGGGTAGGGAGAGAAACAATGGGGAATCAAATTATGATGAAGATATATATAGGAAGAAAATGTTTTTAAAAATCTTTTTATCAAGAACAGCAAAGTCATATGTTGCATTGATATGAAGGCATTATCAAGTAGTATTAAAATTCAACACCTCTAGATTCCACCATCCCCCTTCAGTACACTTTTCAGTTATGATCTGATTTGTGCTTTAATTCCCCTAGCCAATTTGCTCAGGTGAGCGATGTGGCCCCTGGGCCTCTTGTTCTTCATATCACACGAGTTTTTTTTTCTCAGTTTCTCAGTTACACTTAGGTTGAAAAAACGTATTCAAGGTTGCGCAGCCTGGACATACTACTACTTATAACAAGAATCTGTCGCTTTATGATCTGTGTAAAAAATGTGTTTATTTTTCATTCGCTTTGCCCTGTTTCCATACTACTTTTTTCTTCATTTTCTTTCTCATTGGAACAAAGAAAAAATAGAATGAAGAAATACATAACGTTTTACATAAAGATGCAGCTTATTTATTATAAAATCTGCATAAAGACTCTCGCAGAAAATGCCTTCAATGATGGAAAAGTCCAACGGATAAGATCACTGACAATGTTTGTAAAATAAAAATCAGGCTAGCTGTTTTGAATACCATTAAAAGAATTGGAATACAACATTTACATGTATTTAGTAATATTTATCCCCCCCCCCCAAAAAAACATGCGTTTTTGTTCAGTCTCCCTCCCAACTTACAGAAATCTAGGGAATGTTTCCTGAATCGTGCGATCAAGCGACAGATTTTATCTGGCTGGAAAAAAATAATAAAGATGCAGCTCCGTTGTTTCTTGAACCCTTAACCAGTATTTTGGGGCTACGAATTGAGGTTAAGATTTTGTTATCGTGAGAGTTAAATAAAAAAACCCAGAGGAATCTAAATAGAGACAAAAATATCCTATAATAAAAAATTGAATTCAAAGACAAAAAAACCCAATCTCGTTTCAATTTGCGATCGATTGAAGTAAGGTTCACAAAATTTATTTGACAACTAAAATGAGGGGAACAGGAGAGAGTAGAAGAAAAAGCAGATAACACATGTTTTTAATTTTTTTCCCTTCAAGGAATAGTATGGAAAATAAACACATTTCTTACGCAGATCATCAAGAATCAGATTTTCAGATGACGGAAAAAGAAATAATAAAGATGCA
This sequence comes from Saccostrea glomerata, assembly GCA_003671525.1. Taxonomy (NCBI): domain Eukaryota; kingdom Metazoa; phylum Mollusca; class Bivalvia; order Ostreida; family Ostreidae; genus Saccostrea; species Saccostrea glomerata. Next base: position 101,245 of record PRKT01001068.1, on the reverse strand, counting down.
GATTTCTTGTTTCTAAAACATTGCACCAATATCTTGGGGCCTATGAATGAAGGTTAAGATTTTGTTTTCGTAAAAGTTACAATCAAAAACCCATGAGGAATCTAAATGGAGACACTTGAAAAATATTCTATGAGATCAACATGATCAAAGACGAATTAAAAAAAAATTGTCGCTGTATTTTGTGATCAATTGAAAAGGTACACAACATTTATTGAACAAAATAGAAGAAAATCTAGATACAAATGTTTTTGATTTTTTTCCTTCTAAGGTTACAGATATCTTCCCAATAAATCTAAGGAATTTTAATTAGGTTCGAGTGTATTTTGTCTCAAAGTTTGTACATGTACAAATTCATATTACATGTACTACTTAATACGTTTTGCCATTGATTCTGCGTACATAATAGAGCTACTCTTACTTTGATTAACGGCTTTAATTTGACGGCTCGTATCGGCCATCTTAAGTATCACTAATCATGGCTTTGCTAGTCTTGAGAAGAAGATTTTTGAAAATATATTTTAATGTAAAACTTGGATCCCCCATTGTGACCCCTCCCTAACCCTGGGGGTTATGATCTGAACAAAATAGAATCTAGACTACCTGAGGATGATTCCACATAAATATAACTAATCATTGCTTTGAAGTACTTGAGAAGATGATTTTAAAAGATTATCCTGTCTAGTCTGATGTAAAACGTTGATCTGCCATTTTGGTCCCACCCTATCCCCGGGGGTCATGATTTGAACAAACTTGAATCTTCACTACCTGAGGATGATTCAACGTGAGTTCCATCTTTCCTGGCCCAGTGGTACTTTAGAAAAAGATTTTTTTTAAACATGCCATTAATGTTTTCATTAATTCATAAATATCTTCTCTTAAGCTTGGAAGAAGGTGTCCCTTCATTTGAACAAACTTGAATCCCCACAACTTAAGAATTATTTGTAGAAAATTTGGTTGAAATTGGCCCAGTGGTTCTTGAGAAGAAGATGAAAATGTGGAAAGTTTACGACGACGCCGTCGACAACGACAGACAACGGACAAATTTTGATCAGTAAAGCTCACTTGAGCCTTCAGCTCAGGTGAGCTAAAAACATGACTATTATTTAAATATGATTCTTCCTCTATTCTACAGATAGAAAAAAGATTATGCTTCCTATAGAAAGTAATATTTAAAAATCATTTATGAAGCTAAAGCGGATATATTTCTTTGAAACTTTACCAGCAGAGCATTCATCTATATAATAGTCTCTATCTTTCATGGTTCAAAACTTATTGGTAAGTTCAGAGTTGATAACAAATAAATAGAAATACAGGTAAAAAACAATATGCGATCCCGATTTATCGATCCCGGCGCATTTAAATCAGAGTAAAATGTGAAAAAGGAAAACCAACTCATTAGAGCTGTCTGTCTATGCTTATTTATTCGTGCGGCATTTAAGAAATTGAATACAGCCGGTGAAACGTTAATATGAATAATAACAGTGCTTGTAACCTGTTAAAAAAACAATTCATCGGGTGATTTTAATTTGTTAAATATGCTATTTCAGATACATTTCAGACATAAGAGACCTATGATTGAAGAACAAAATGAGTAAAATATACTCGAAAAGACGTTTAACGGGCTAAAAAATATATTCCTATTGTAAAACAATTTTCAAAAAAGATATGAAGCTACTATTTGCTTAAAATTCTAAAATACTCGTACTATAAAATTTCTCATTTATTTAAAAAAGTTTCCATCCGCTGAATGAAGATCTATAGGTAGGATGACTATAAAGAGATCCGACATTGCTGTCACTAGGGTGTGTTCGGACGTAAACGGCATCCCCTTGATTGATCTCAACAACGACAACACCCGTTGTGGGTCTCATACTGTCCGCTCCCTGTCCATTACAATACATAGCTCCAACGGAATTCGAGTTGACTACAATTTCAGAAACAAAATATCCACTATCAGAGCAGTATAAAGTCCACGAAAATGTGTACACCCCGTCCATTGGACAGAAGAAGGTTCCTGTGTGGCGATTGTAGTTTCCACCGATATTTGATATAACGTTGTCAAATTTGATTGTTTGGTCATGACCAAGATAACCCTCATTATGTGACAAATAAGAGTAAAATGCAACGCCACCTGTGTTAAAATAAAATAATAAAAAAATATGGTTATCAATTTTTTTTTATTCAAATTTAAAAAAAAAATACTGTTTTGAATGAATTGCCCAACATTTTGTTTACATTTTGGTAAAAAAGGATTTATATCTCGAAGCATACCTGTAACAGATCTCGTTTTATGTTTACCGTTCTTGGATTTTTGGCAGCAATTTCCAAGACTAAAGCGTTCATTTGATATATTCAAATACGATTTTGAATTCCTCAACTGCAGCTTATGTACAGTTTTGATTTTTTCTCCTGTGGTATCTCTGTTTCTAGAGGAATGAATAAATCCTTCACTTTCATTTTGCTTTTGCATATCAACAGAAATGTCTGTCTTTGACATTATAACACTTTTAAGATTTTTGTTTTCAAGAATCAAATGTTTTATGATTATCTCTTGTTCTCCGTTAATACGTTCTTGCACTTGCAGTCTTTGCTCTAAATCATTCAATCTTCTAAGCAAACCAGAGAGAGAAACAGTTTGACTGTCCCACGTATTGGTATTGGCGGCCGCAGACACAGACAACAGGAGAACTGCCAAGAAAATCATACTGAATTATCAGAAAGAATGTTACACTTTAACATGAGTAAGTGATTATATAAGCGTTCAATGTTGTTGAACTATCACCTTATAGTCACGTCTTGATAAGGAATAGCAAATAAGACTTTTACTATAATAAATTCGAAATCAATCTTATTATTTCTGTTTTGTTATAAGAGATTAAAGACAGAACATTATCGTTCTCTCTTAACATGACTGAAGAAAAATACTTAAAAATACTGAAAATCAAACAGCAGTCATTCATTTTTCAAGATTACTGACTGAAACCACATTTTGTTACTATGCAAGAAATCTTTTAGTGGAGGTTAAATTTTCGTTGTATTCGAGGTATGAAGAGACCTTCGAATTCATGTCCATCACAAAATGTAAACTGTTACATACATACCTACTTAACAATTCTTAATCCACGAATTCAAATCCCGTCGAACTAAGCGTTTTACCTTAACCACATAATTTGACCCCACGAAAATATGAGATTTTACAGTATAAGGAAATCACTAGGACCTATAAATTTGCTTCACATTAAATAAATATTTATATCACAAAACTAAAACAAAAATTAATAAGGTCATCTTTAAAAAAAATATGTTTAATATCCCTTTCCCGACCAAATGACTTAAAATTGACCAGACTCAAAATTTTTAACCGTCAAACGTTGTTGATTTGCCACTGCAGAAAAGCAGCACCGCAGTGACTGTGAAAGGGCTAAATATTTATGCATTCTTCACAAGACATATTAATAACAGCAATAAAATTGAAAGTCGATGTCCAGCTCTTGTCTATTCTTTTCTTCTTTCAGATAACCAATCAATTCAACCTTAAACCCCTTCAACTGGAGATAAACCTGTATCCCATACTTACATGACTTTATTGTATACTTGTGATTTTTCATCGCTAACATTTTACTTTTCTATCTACAGGAGTCATATCCCGCTAAACTTTGTGTTACTGCTAACCGTCAATATTTTTGACGATGTCAAATCTAAAGTTCTTTGGCATACATGTATATGGTTATATACAAGTCATTAATGATGTCAAATAAATGAATTATGAAATACGAATACACCAATTTATAGAGCGTTTATGTAGGTAAAAGAAGTTTTGATATTATATTGCCGAATAGTCTTTAAACAAAGAAAACTTCGTTGACAATGTTATTTGTAATAGTAAAAAAATTGTGCACCGACCACTGATATCAAACATCCTTTAAATGTTGATTTTTATTAATACGACATTACAGGTCTATACCATTTTGTCAAAATATATCAGTGATAATTTTCCAACAGCTTGAAAGATTATTAGTTTTTGTCGACTAGTTTTTGGAATATTAAAAACGTTCGCGTTTTTCTGGGACAACACTAGTATATTTTTAAAACAAATGTTCTTTACTCTTCCTGTATATTTATGTAACCCGTCGGTAGAGATCAGTAACAATATTCTTGGGTTTTGATAATTTATATGTATGGAAATAAACCTACAACATTCATACAAAATACTAAGCATTTATTCTTTACACACAGTTCACTAACTTTAAAAATACGTTTTACAAATCTTACATTATCTTTACATTTAAATTACTTAAACCTATATATAACTGGAAATTATAAATATAGATAAAAGCTTACCAGTCTACATCACCCTATACGTTATACATTCATTAATTGGTGCTTCTACCTTGACGGTGTACATGGGTATGGGTTTAGGCGGACAGGTAATTTAAAACAGGTTTTGTTAGTGAATACAACTCACTCTCTCTCTCATGCACCCCTTTCTTTCTATCATACTAAATCACGTGACACCAACAACGAATGACATCGAAGACAGACAAACAATGAAGAACATAACACAAATAGGTGGATCCAACATCCAACACCTGGCTACATTTAGCAGACAAAAGAGATGGCTTGTTATGAAGACAAAAGGATAGTACTACGAAGGAGTCCGCAAATACTGAAATTAGGATGTGTTTGGGTGCATATGGTATTCCCTTGATTGATCTCTAAAACGATGATAACTATCGTACACCTGTCGTATATCTTTATTTAGTTGATTTTTCGCTACTTCAATACATTGCTCCAATGGCAATAGAGTTAACAACCGTTTCTTAAAAAAAAATATCCGCCAGGAAAGTTGTATGAAGTCCATGAAAATGTGTACATCGCGTCCACTGGGCACAGGAAGATCTTACCTACCGGTATGCGATTGTTGTTTCCATCCATGTTTGTAATAATGGTGAAAGCTGAAATTTTTTCTTAAATATTTGTTTAGCTATTCTTATGCGCTGTCGTTTTTCATTATTTTTTCAAAACATAGGGTGACCATTCAGTACTACTTAAGGATAGCTTTTTAACTGTTAAATTGGTTCTTTAAAACAATGTAAACTACCCCCAAAAAAGATGCCTTTCAATTTTGCTATGTGTCTTAAAGCCAAACAAACATCGTCAGTGATAATTTGTTGAATTTTAGCAAACAGTACACTGGTTGTTGTAAGTCTTTGTCGCCAAGGACAGTATCCATTTTTGATGCCAATGATATCATTTTCGTTCATCGAAATCCATCTGTTCATGTGTCTATAAAACAGAGTTTAATTGCTGTAAATGTCACATATTTCAGTAAATATTTCTTTCAGATTCTTAACGAGTGCTTTAACAGCAGCTTTAATGAAGCGTTTAATTTAACTAATGCTTACTGATTCTTAACCATTCATTTTTAATGCAGTGTCTCCAACGGTCATTGTTTTCCAGCTTAGAACTATTTGATGAAAAGTGGTCACATAAGCTGTAATTAATTCATGAAAGATGCAGTCATGAGACAAAGTCAAGTTGTATGTCATATGATTTCTATGTTGTATGTAATAGAGCTCATAACATCATTTATTGAACAGCCCTCGTAATTTTTCACTCATGAGTGAAAAATTGCATTTCTATGATTTCTTACGCTAAACAGTGCTGTGTAAATAACCACTAATATTCATGTTTATTGGTTGGTTAAAACATCTTGAAATAGATAAAGAATGCCTATGTAATGATCTGATATAAAATCAGTAAATCATTCTTTGTCTTCGTTTGATCAAACTTGTATCTACACTTTGCAATGGAGCTTACATTAATTATGTTTAACACATCTAGTTCAATGACTTGTCCACGGATCTAGTGCCACCCCCCCCTCCAAAAGATTTTTCAGAATTAATAATTGAGAGTAAAGGTGCTTTATTTTTGTAGATCACGTGGAAGCGGTTTCTATAACAAATGACCATATACTGACAAAGCTACTTGCTGTAAAATCACATATTTTCGTATGATCAATTGTTCGAGGTTTGATGAGGGAAAATTGGTTTGGCTGGATTTGATTGGGAAAATTTAGAATTAATGTGTATCTAAAATTTAATATTTCGCGGTGGTTATAAATTTGTGGATCTTTCAATGTTCGAAAACATAAAAATATACGCAGGGGTAATAAGGGAGCATACAGAATATTTTACCTTGACCTATTCGGTGATACATTATGACGTCATAACAGGCGGTCAATTTTAGAACACAAGTTTTCATTATATTGGTAATTAGAGATGTAATTAAACTCTAGAAAATAAATTGAACAGTGCAAACAATAACATAAATAAATATTTTTTTCTGTATCTGTCATTTTGATTAAAAATCTACCACGTCTACTAAATCTAGGAAGTCATGTTTGGACATCAAATTACTTGGGAATGGATCATGTCGTGTAAAGAGGATTTGCCTAAGACGGCATGTAGAAAGATACGTAAAATGACGTTTAAGGTCAAGATCTAGTAAATGAAAGGTGCCTACATATTTAACAAACCTGAGAAATAAATTCCTTTATTGATGCTTTACAACTTTAGCTTGGTCAAATAAGGTGTTTCGGGGCATAATTTATAGGTAAACAAGATGAAAAACGGTATTTTAAACTGTCATTTTCAATGAAAAATTAAGAAAACTAGTCATGAATATGGGAGTTTTTTTCGTATTCGGCAAAGGAAATGTATCCAGATTGCCTACAGTCTCTCAGAAAACAGAAATTAGTATGTTCATGGCCTCTTCTTTAAATCAATATCAAATCTAATGTAGGTATCCGGTTTACTTTTCATATGATTTCATGCAATACATGTACATGTATGTCAATGAAAATTTAGGTTTATCAGCAATTTTGGTAAATAATCAAAGTTATTTTTTATGGACAACGATACAAACATTTTTTTCTTTGGAGGACACCTAATATCATGTCACAAATTTCGAAAAGTGGATAATTCATGGATACTTTCCTCCTAAGAATTTATAAATGAAATAAACTTGGAAGATATGAGTAATATTTCAATATCATTACAAATATGGACAAAACACACTCAGTACAGGTTCACAGGTAAAAACAAATTTCAGAATATGGTACCATGGTGCCTAATGTGTTATATAAACTTAAGAAAAATATACCAATAAGGTGAATTTTATTAGGAAAAGCAAAATGGTAAAATTCAGCTTATGTGATATTGCTGATTTTTTGTTATTTTGATTTTCTTTAAAAAATATACCAAGCCAGGTGAATTCTTTGAGGAAAAGCAAAATGGTAAAAATCAGCCTATGTGATATTGCTGATTTTTTGTTATTTTGATTTTCCTCATAAAATTAATTAACATGGCTTGGTATATTTTCTAAAGTTTATATTACACTTTTAGCACCAAGGTAACATATTCGGAGATTAGTTTTTACCTGTAAACCTTTACTGACTGTTGGTTCTATTTTTTTTATTGAAATCTTACTGATATTTTTCAAGTCTATACTTTTTCATTTTCCCGACTTTAGAAGAAATTTTTTTAAAGAATTGTCCACTTTTCTAAACTTGTAACATGATATTAAGTCTCCTCCAAAGAAAGAAAATTGCTTTTATCATCTGTCCTAAAAAAGTTTAAATTTCCCGGGCCCGAGGAATAAATCATTCCTCGGGCCCGGGATTATTCTTTAATATTACCGAGTAAACTCCACGAAAACAAATGATTATTAATAGTAACAATATGCTTTTAAAAAAAATTCTCAGCAACTAAGTACCATTGGTGACATTTTGTCATGATTATGCAAGGCGCTACAAGATATGAAAAATAGAGAGGATTCTTTTTTATAAATCCTATGACCATCTTTTTTGACCTTTCAACGTTTTCTTGAGATCTCAACCCTGACAAAATATCAATATAGTACATCGTTTATTATGATAGTTTGAAATTTGTTCTTGAACTAGACATGTTTACGTGTGAACATCTTATTGAAAATTTCTACTTTAACATTTGGTCTGCGTCACCCATTATCCGTTTTTAGATATCACCACTCGGCACTCCTCGGTCGATTCGTACTTCATCTAATGAAGGCGATTGAACCAGCAAAGGTTTGCCGAATGAGATCAGCACATGCATGCTGACAGTGCAGTGTGGTCAGTTAAAATCATTTGTGTTTTAATTGGATTATATCGATTAAATTTCATGAAGTTGACAGGACCTATGACAGTCGGTAAGTACAAGATTTAGTATAGATTGCGTACAAAATACATCGATATGCTAATGGTTAGGTTGAAGCTTAAGGAGGGTCAAAGATCATCGCATGCCACAGTAGACGAATTTCACATTATCAAGTTATCTCCCGTTGTGGACGTGATATTCAATATATACAGGTGCAGATCAAGATTTTTTTTCGGAAAGGGGGGGGGGGGGGGGAGAGAGGGTCACACCTCAGTCAAAAAAATTCCAGCCCAAGATTTCCTGCGAAGCAAATAAAAAAACAAAAACAATGATTGTTGGGTCCATGTTTTTTAAGAGGGATGATGTCCAAAGTCATTTTTATTCTCCTTATGATCAGTAAAGAGTCTTATTTAAATAATTCTGTAAATTCCAGGGGGGGGTGTCCGATCTCCCTAGCCACTCCCTGTACCTTATATGACAATTGATCTTGTGACTCCACGATAGTAGAACATTTTTCCTTTTGACTATATATATAAATACATATTTTGTTTCCTGTGTTTATGTCCGTTTGTTTGTCCACAGAAACTTTAACCTTGCCCTTAAGTTTTAAGTGGATTGGGCTATTTCCTAGTTTAAATATTTCATTGGTAAATTTCTTTTGAAAAAACCTTTTATCTGGGTACCACCATTTTTTACCTCTTGATCTTTTGACCTTGGAGTTTGACCCACTTTTCCAAGAAAAATACCTTAAACCTGGCCTAAGTTTTGAACATTTGTGCTAGGGCTTTCATGCTCAACATGTGTATTCATTGTGATCTTTCAACAGGTACATGCATACATATGTTTGACCTTCACCCTAAATTTAAACCCAATTTTGATAAAACTTTAACCTTGGCAATAACTTTTGAACAGCTTAGGAAGTACAATAGAGATTTCTCTCTTATTTTACATGTGCATTCCCTTTCGATACCAAAAATTTTAACACTTTGAACTTGGAGTTTGACTTACAGTTGAGAAACTTCAAAGTTTGCCAAAAGCTGCCATAACAGTTGCAGTCACATCAAACAAACAGATTACTAAAAAAAACCACAGTATACATGTACATATTTTATATTTAACAGATATACTTCTGGTCATATGTCTAGTTCTCTCTCTTGAATCAGACATGTTGATATAAGTATTTACAAAAAAAAATTATTATTATAAGATTGAAAAGGTTGTGCATATTGAAAATGACTAAGCCCTGCGGATGTACTAGATATACCAATTTAACCTTATTTCGCTACCCAAAACACCTTGATTATCTATTTACGAGCATTCTATATTCTGAAATGTGCAGATTTAAAACATGAATACATGTCATACATTTTCAAACTTTCAAAAGAAAATGCATGGAAAAAACAAATGTGTTTGTGAAACAGCGATGCCCCCGTATTGCAACATACCAGAGATTAAACTTTTCTTAAATGCAAATTTAATATATGGGTACTTAAAAGAGGGTATTCTAACTGGAAATACAATTGTGAAATAGTAGTAGGTCAAAGTAATTGGTATTCAATGAAAGGTCTTGCCACAAAGATACATAGTATAGTATGGAAGCTTTAGCCCTATCCGTTCAGAAGTTATGGCCAAGGTTAAAAATTTTATAAAGTACGTCAAACTCCAAGGTCAAGGTCTAAGGTCTTACTATCAAATGAAATGTCTTGTCACAAGAATTATATATGTAAAGTATGAAAGCACCAGCCCTTACTCTTTAAAAGTAATGGACAAGGTTAACTTTTTAAAAGTTTAAAAAGTTTAAAAGTAGGCCAAACTCCAATGTCAAGGTCAAAGGGTCAAAGTCCTTGGTATCCAGTGAAGGGTCTTATCACACGGAGTACATAAGTGAAGTATGAGATCACTAGCTTTTAGCGTTCAAAAGTAATGGCCAAGGTTAAAGTTTTTTAATAAGAACAAACAACTCCAAAGTGAAGGTCAAAAGGTCAAGGTTATTGGTATCCAATGAAAGGACTTTCCACATAGAATACATATTTTTAGTATGGAAGCCCTAGTTCTTATTATCCGTTTAGAAGTCAGGGCCAAGGTTAAAAAAAATTAAAAGTAGGTCAAGCTCCAAGGTCAAGGTCAAAGGGTCAAAGGTCTGGATATCAAATGTAAGGATTTGTCATAAGGATAAAAGCCTTATCCCCTACACGTACGGTTCAAAAGTTATGGCCAAGATTAATGTTTTTTCACAAGTACTGAAATCTTCAAGGTCTACGTCAGAGGGTCAAAGTTGTTGATATCGAATGAAAGGTCTTCCAACAGCAAATACATGTGTGAAGAATAAATGTCCTGGTATCTACTGTTCAAATGATATGGCCAAAGTAAAAGTTTAGATATTTGGTGTTAAATTGGGTAAAACTCCAGGGTCAAGGTTTAATGGTGGTGCCCAAAGAAGAGTCCTGTCACAAGGAATACACATGTGAAATATGAAAGTCAAAGCTCTACTAAATCAAAAGTTATGGGCAAGGTTAAAGTTTTTGCGGACAAAGAGACAAACAGACAGACAGACATCTAGACAGACGGACACGACAAAAACAATATACCGCCGAAACTTCGTTCATCGGGGCGTCGCTCGCATGGCGCAGTGGATAGAGCGCCTGCTCTAGAGTCGCGAAGAAAGGAGTCAATCCTTACGTCACGGGTTCGAATCCCACTGTGGGACATGGAGACCGGTCCTTCGGATAAGACCGTATAAATCGAGGTCCCGTATCGCAGTAGGTGCTGGCACGAAAAAGATCCCTCTCTGCTCAATGGCCCTAAGTGCCGAGTATAGGACAAAATTTGCAGCTCTCCATCGGCAAGTGGTAGCGTCTTCATTTGAGTGAAAAATTCTCGAAAGGGACGTTAAAGAATATACAATCAATCAATCGTTTATCGGGGGCATAAAAAGCTTTTCAAAAATTTTAACCCATTTCAAATACATGTGAATTATACATGTTTAGCTCATTTGAGCTTTAATTTTTCTGGTTTCCTAATCACATTTTGTCTGTCGAACATCTGTTTGTCTGCAAACAATTCACATTCCTAACTTCTTAAAAACCACTGGGCCAATTTCAACCAATTTACATGTAAATCTTTAGGAGACATTTTCCATCATAAATCTTTTCAAGAACAGCAAGGACATTTATTGTTCCCCATTTTCGCTAAAGGTTGGGAATATTAAATCTCATTTGTTTGTCAGTCTGTACGCCTGTCCGTGTACAATTCTAAATACACTATGATTATTATACCCATAACCTTGAAGTTTGATCTTCTGTCAAAAAATTGTTTAAAATCGTTCATTTTGAAGGAGAATAGAAAGGGCATTCATATTATATACATATATATTACCTGTGATAAGACCTTTCCAAATGTATCAAGACTTTTGACTCTGTTACCTTAAACTTGAAGTTTTATTGAATTTGCAATAATGTTGTATTTTTTTGAATTGAGAAGAGACATAACTTTCACATTTCACATGTACATTGCACATAACAAGATGTTTCGAAACATGATACGATTTTTTACCCCTAGACCTTGATGTTTTACCTAAATTTCAAAAGATCGAACACTTCAAAAAGAGGTTTAGGCTATTGTGTAAAATGTAGAGGGAGTTCAGGGAAGACAGGACTTTTTGCATAAAAACATCATTTGTCGACCCCCATTTGACTCCCAGGGCAACACCACCAACCGTCTCTCAAAAGATGATTAGACTACTGTGTAAAATGTAGGAGTAGTTCAGGGAGGAAAAGTGTGACAAACAGACGGACGCACATGAGTAACAACAATATATCCGAACTTTCTTGAGAAAGTGCGGTTATAAGATGGAAATCCAGTAAGACGTGCTTTAATGATATACATGTACCCTAAGAATGGGATACAACTTCGTTTTATTGCTCTTCAAAATACACCAAAAGACTTTCCTCATTTAATTAAAAAAGATTCCATCCGCTAAATGAAGATCGATAGGCAGAATAACTATGAAGACGTCCGACAAGGTTGGCACTAGGATGTGTTCGGATGTAAACAGCATCCCCTTGATTGATCTCCACAACAACTACACCCGTTGAGTGTCTGATACTGCTTGCTCCCTCGGCATTACAAAGCATGGCTCCAACGGCATTAGAATTAACAACAATTTCAGAATAAATATATCCATTAGAAGAGCAATATAAAGTCCACGAAAATGTGTACACCCCATCCACTGGACAGAAGAAGAACCCCGTGTGATGATTGTAGTTTCCACCGACGTTTGTAATCACGTGGTCAAATATGATTATTTGGAGACGATTTGGATTACTCTCACTATCTGACAAATAAGAGTAAAAAGCAGCACCGCCTGTATAAAAATAAAATCATAACAAATTAACTTCTATTCATAATAATAATTAATACTGAACTGAATGAAATGCTCAACATTTTGTTTACCATTTCGGCCAAAAAAAAAAAAAAATAGAAATGGTATTTCGAAGCATATACCTGTAACAGATCTCCTTTTGGGTCCATTGTTTTTGAAGTCCAACAATAGTTTTTGGCAACAAATTCCAACACTAGGGTGTTCATCGGATATATTTAAATGTGATTTTGAATTCGATAAATGCATCTTATGTACAGTATTGATTTTCTCTCCAGTGGAATTGCTGTTTCCAGGGGAATGGGTAAATCCTTCACTTTCATTAAGCTTTTTGATATCAACAGAAATGTCTGTCTCCGGCATTACAATATTTCTAAGGTTTATATTTTCAATAATCAAACGTTTGATGACCGCTTCTTGTTCACCGTTTATTCGTTCTTGTACTTGCAGTCTTTGTTCTAAATCATTCAATCTTCTTAGCAAATCAGAAAGAGAAACAGTTTGACTGTCCCACGTATTAGAACTGGCGGCCACAGACACAGACAACAGGAAAACTGCAAAGAAGTTCATGCTGAATTAACAGTAAGAGTGTAACACTTACACATAAATAGCAGATTATATAAGCGTGCCAGGTTATTGAACTATCGCCTCGCAGTCACGTATTGATAAGGATTAGTGAATAAGACTATAATGCTAAAATAACTCAAGGAATAGAAAATTACAATCTTATACTAAAATGAAATCGAAATCATCTTATCTTCTCTGTTTTGTTATATTTATTAGAGATTGGAGACAGAGGGACATTATCTTTGTCTCAAAGCATGACTGTAGAAGAATACTTATGAATATCAAAACTGTTGTTATCCATTATTCACAGTGACTGGTAGGGTACCATTTTATGTTATTATACATTCATGTTAAATACTAAAATCTGATTGGTTTAGGCGCAGTTAACAATCTGTTCTATTACCCTCAGCCGTAGCAGCACACGTGACAACGGGAAACACAACGGTGATGCCACATGCCTCGAAATTATGCGCGTACGGTTCACCGGAGAATTCTCAAAACGTTAGTTGCGCGTTTGAAAGAACCGGAATAAACTTGACGTCAATAAAAAGCTTGCGTCCGATGTACCTTACTTGAAAACAACAAACGTCAGACGAAACATGCTTGCGAGTGCAGAAATAACGAAACCTTGAGATGATAAAGGACTCCTAGAGTATCAAATAAACAATAAAGAGGTCAGTAAATCTTTTTCGAATTAGCGGGGAGTTTGAATGCTTTCTTAACGTGAACGAAAAGGCTATCGACGATTTTTATTGCTGACAAAGTAAATCAAGAAGACAATAATTTAGAATGAAAACCTGAATCAAAATCTCATCCTCTTGTAAACTGATGGTTTGTTTTGTTTTGACACCCCTCGGAAAACCATTGTCAACCTCCGCAGACGCGTCGGTTGACAATGGTTTTCCTTGGGGTGTCAATTTTAACTGTTACCCTCCAAAACAGGCACCATTTATATATTATTACCTAACCTACAATCTAAATTATAATTAGGCATTTTGAACTGTTTCACGGTTTACTTTATGTTTTTGCGTGATCATGAAACAGTGAACTGTTGACCGGTCCACAGAATGAACTGTTGACTGTTTAAAGCGTCATCGTGATATTCAAGCGTTTTGATGATCACGACATCACTATTTACCTGCTAAAATTAATCAAATTTAAATAAAACACACAAACAATCCATTTATTAAGTATTACTTTAAATTAAAAAATATTAATTTAATCTTAATATTATGTGTTCAGCTAATTAATAGACAAGTATGTGAATAAACAGCTGTGAAAACGTTTTATTGATTGTTTGTGTGTTTTTATTCCAATTTGATTAATTATATAGTAGGTTAGGTAATAAAACACTTATTCAATGACTACTCGGTGAAACAGTCAAAATGTTGTCCCTCGGTAGTGGGGGAGACCCGGGAAACTGTTGCCCTCGGCCTTCGGCCTCGGGCAACAGTTTCCCAGATCTCTCCCACTACCTCAGGACAACATTTTGACTGTTTACCTCGTAGTCATTAAATAAGTGTATACTAGAACTCGTTTTAAGTTAAAACAAATCACTGGGGATTCCAAATTCCCTGCACATTAACAAAATAAATATATCCATGTTAAAAGACAAGAATGAAAATGCCTGTACAGTACTTGTGAATCAAAAGCTTCTCTTTTTAAAGAAAATAAAAAAAGTTTAGTTTCCATCTCCCGACCATATACTAGCTGTAAACCAACTTTTATTCGCGACGACTTTATTTCATGATTTATTAGGGGTAACTTGACGATGCTCTCGCGAACTTCGCGAAAATTGTTCGCACGCGAATAAAATTTGGTTTACAGTAGCTTAAAAATTTTCGAGACTCAACTCATAGCCTGTTTAACCTCTAGGATTGTTTATGCATTCCTTAAAACAGATATTAAAATTTTAATGTCATCGTATGTTTTCTTATAGCATTATGACATCATTTTCACTTAATAAACTCATAGTGACATGAAGATGCAGAAACGCTTCTGAGTGAGTGAGGAGGGACGATTGAAATTTGATGGATATCTGATTTTCAATATCCTTAATTAGAAATTATATAATATTTTATTTAGATTTGCAATATATTCTAGATATTTTTCAGAATAACATTTTTGAAGAAATAATTTCTATGGGTTTTTTGTCTACAAAGGTTATTTTTAAAATGTATAGAATTAAGACAAAAAAATTTACACGCAGAACCCTATTCTGGATTGTTGGGGGTTTAATTTTCTTTAATTGCATATTTTTTAATGTTGGATCGGAGTTGCAAAGAAGCAGATGAAAAAATGACTTTTATATAAACAGGGAATATCATAACAAATTAATATCAATTTGTTACAGATATAAATAAGACAATGAGCAGAATTTTTGCACGCTCACTACCGACGAAAGCGGAGGAGACGAAATGTTTCTATCTGTTTGTCTGTCTATCAGTCTAGCCGACCTTCTGTCTGTCTTTCAGTCTTGGTTTTATGCACTTTTTTGAATGCATTTGAGAATTTATGTTAAACTTGTTGGGAACTTTTATAGGGACAAACTACAGATGAAAGATATCACAGAATGACGCCTCTGTTTCATACTTGGATATTTTACTTGAAAAAGACGTGAACAAAAATTTAACAACGAAGATTTATGATAAACCTGATGACATCTCTGATGTTTATGAAACATTTTACGTACGAATTACTTTTGTTTTTGTTATGTTGGCAAGAGCCGAGTACGTAGTCTCGATTAATTTGCACTGATTTATGCAGTTCCATGGTGTAAGTTGTTTATTTAAATGCTTTAAATATGTAAACTTATATGCGTAATAGATTATTATTCTAGGGTGCATAAGAATGCATACTGTGTTAAGATGCACAATTTCTTGATTTGTCGGTTGGCTGAGATGACCTATTTTCTGCATAGTGCACAGATTTGTGTATTGCGATGTTTGCAATTGAAATGTTTTATATGCATACAATACATGTATTACACTGAACGATATGAATCGAATCCATCTTTTTCTATGTAATTGATGTGAAATCAAGCTTTATTTGTGTAGTAATTAAACGGAACATGATACACGTGGTTACTAATTGATTTAAAAAGTATGGAAGCCAGTTGTGATCTTTATTAGATAATATATAAGAAAACTATGGAAACACATTATAGTCATAATTGAAAAGTCCTGAGTTATTTTGTCATAATTATTGCATTTTATTGATTTATTGTAAACTGATGGTTTGTTTTGATTTGATTTTAGCTTTTTACTAATAAAGAAATAGGATACAGCGTGTTCTAGTTAATTCGTTCCACAACAACATCAACTTTTCGATTGTCAACTCCCTTACTTATGCAGCAATATTCCTCCATCACTTGCATATGAATTTTATATATTTCATTTTATTTGATACGCAAGAAGAGCATGCTCTACGTATGAATATTTTTTTAAACGAGGTGAATTATTGACAAACAAATGATAAAAAATAATATCAGCAGTTTCGTTTAACGTCAGCATTTCGTAGTTTCTTTAGTCGATATAATGACCTTGTCAGTAAATACAATTTTTCATGACTAACGCTTTTCATACTAATTGTTAGTCCATTATATTCTATACAGCGAATTTACTACGAATTTCCCCGTTATATACCGATCATGACAATAAGCACACAGCAGGTAAGACCGGTCAGCATGGGATGCTTACTCATCAATGGAACCTGATCCAACCTCTGAGTACATGATATCCACCTTCTAAACGTAGTCTTTTGTCCTAACTTTTTTTTTACCACATATTACATGTATATCCAAATTTGGTAGAAATGTTTTAACAGCAATGTTGAATAATTTGATTAAAATAATTTGAAAATATCTTCCTATCCATAAAAAATATCTAAGATTTTGAACAACAAAAATGGGGTCACGGAGCAACGTCAAAATTGAGTTATTAAAATTACTTATTTCTATAGCCATACCTCTAATATATATCGTATATAATTTTTAATAAATAAAGTAAAATATTATGAAGAATGTTATAAAAATGAATAAAATTGCTGCACATATCAAAGGACCTATCTCAATTTAAAAAATTTTTAGGAAACTTACACCGGTCACTGATTTTTAACCCTTTTTCAACTTAAAACTTCTGAATATTGAATATACAATTGCACTGTGGACATTTGTGCAGCAAAATCATGAATCCTTGTAATATTCTGTGTCTAATAATACCTTGTTTTTGAAGAACAAAGTTGAGTATGCCCTTGCGCCGAAGTTATTTTGTTGATGTTCCTTAAAAACTTGTGTAGTACAGGACTATGATGTCATAGTATGACGTCATAATGTTCACCGGCTAGGGCATTCCGTGGGTACTAAGTTTATATAAGAAAACAAGTTTTAACTTTTTCTGTGAAATAATTTCAGCCCTTAATGCGTTTTGATTATTCTATTGCAGAGAAATCTTTATACGTTGCCTTAACTTACTTGCGTACATATTGACTTGATTGAAAACGAAAAGACTATGACATTGGAGGACGTCGCGGAGCAGCGAGTAGCGATAGAATTTTGCTTTGAATTAATCCGAAAAACTTCTTTGAAAAACTTCTGTGTAAACCAGGAAATCCATGAAAAATAAGCCTTGTTTTGTACAGAATGAAAATTACTTTTTTTGAGTGGAAGCGAATTTGAATCAAACGATGGATGCAAATAAAGTAACAGGTAGTAGTAAAAAATCGTGTCAAACGATATGTGCGCTTCACTGTTGCAGAACTAAAAAAAAACTAAAGAGGTAAAGGAATTTGAAAACATTGAAAAACTACACTGTGTGTCAAGATATTCGGACAATTGTTATTAAAGTGGGTGTTAAGTGTTATGGATACGTTTTTTTCTGAATGGAGAAGATACATCTTCTATGATAGAAACCGTGTATAAGCTTTAAATGCAGAGCAATTTTGAAAAAAAAATTCTCGACGTTGTTTTTGTCGTTGCAATGTTGGTTCCGTAGTAACAAAACATTTTTCTTGAAAAATTGACTGACGAGTTCTATTTAATCAAATGGAATAAATCAATCTCCATACTTCGACAAAATGAATGTTTTTATTTACGGAAATGTGTTGATCTATTATTTTTCTATAATAATATGATGGTGAGGAACATTGTCTACGTATTTTTGAAAGACCCTCGTATAACTTTACTGGATGAATTCATATTCACATTCAACTTAATTCTTTTAGTATAGACCTTTTAATGATTTGTATATTTCTTGTGAATTTTTTTGAATTTTTTCATCTTTTAAATTTGGAATAATTTTGTAAATATATTAAAAGGGTATATAAGATAGGTTTTGAGAAATATTGCAGTGCTCTGACGTTTAGGTCTTTAAGCCATGATATAAACCATTTTCTAAGATTTCCCCCTTTTATGTAAGATGATGATTGATTTAAAAACGACCATCATGTACAATGTTTTTTTTACTATTTGTAAAGATTTCAGCCCATGTTCATATACATCTATATATGAAATCAGAGTTGACAATGTATTAATATATTACTGCAAGTTATCAATTGTGATGACAAAAAAACCCCCATAAATTTCAAAATCTATATACATTTTTTAAAAAATAATCTTCAATTTGTTTTTGATAAAGTAGATAATTTTTTACCCGATTTCGAATCTCAAAAAAATATTATTAATATAATTTTTTTTGCTACAATTAAATTTTGAAAAGCTGATTTTACCCAGAGGTATTTCAGTGTGTTTCCAAACTAACTCTCATCCAGTCGTTTTGGTTTATACAAGTCCATGTATTATGACCGATGTAACAAATCAGAAGTATTATTTTAATGTATTAACATGTCGCATTATAACAAATTGTATTAATCAAATGTTAAAAACTAGGATTTACATCAGAAATATTCTTATGGCCTTTGTTATTGATTCTTTATCTATGAAAAATGATATAGAGATTAGGTGTTTAGATCAATGTAAATTAAATGACCTCGGGGTTAATGTTTTTAAAGTCCTGTTCAAGAGATTTTTCTCAAGGAAGCCTTCACCCTACTGATTTTTGATAATTAACGACCAATCAAAAGAAGAGGAGATCGAGTGGTATCGACCAGAGCCCCATCCAGAGCAGGACTGGTTGACCTCATTCGCGGGTCAATACAGCCCTCTATCCTAGCAGCCATCGCAGCAGGTTTGATACACTACAAGGTATATTATGAAATATTTCAGGAATGAAGCTTAGTTCAACTTATTTCCGACAAGCGGTTCATAAAAAAACGAAAAAGGCCCAAGTTATGTTATACCGTATTACATAAGTTGAAATAAGCTCCATTCCTTATAATCTAATTACAATGTAGGCAGTGAGACAATTTTTTCCATTTTTTTCCTTCGAAAAAGGCTTTAAATATCGCATATATTAAAAGTTAAAGTCAAGATGAGTAATACGTTTTTGACAAAACTCATTGTGACGTAGGCATGTTATGTTATAAAAAATGGATAAAACCGTTTAACCAATCAAATGACGTGTTACAACTAAACTTAAATAAAATAGATATAACGAATAGTAATAAAGATCACAAATCATCCGAACAATACAGACCAGGAGCAGAGCAAACACAGACCTCTAAAACATCCCCTGAAAACCGTCATACCCGCTGTGTGCTTCTTGACACGATCAGGAAATAACAGAAAAATCAGGGGACAATTTGATGTTTACATAATTGCCAACAATTAGTATAAAAACGATAGTCAGTATTTGACTTAATGATAGAATACATTCGCTCTCAGGGTCAGTGAATCAATGATATACATTAACCTAATGAATTATGATTAAAGAAGATTGTTGATATTTTTGTTTTATTAACTTATTAGTAAATAAATAACTTTCTTGAAAAAAAAATTGTTCATACATAGAGCATTTGACTTGATGATAGTTGTAAATGTTGCCAAGAACATAGTTTCGATCATAGAACTTAAAAATGATGATTGTAAAGGAGACTGTTTTTAATTACCCCATTTATCGCCAAAAAATAAAAGAAACAATTCCTGACTGTATTTTATAATCAATGTGTGTGAAATATTATATGGAGATTTATTTTCAAAAACAAATAGCAACATTTTTGAACAGAATAATTTTGCATTTCGATGATCTAAAGCAGTTTAATTTGATTAAAAAAGGGAATATGCCTATTCAGATGATTTGTTCTCAATACATAATCTTATCTCATTTTTTTCAACATTATCATATCATTTCATTTAAACAGTACTCATTTTATTCAATACGCAAATGCCTTCCCTACGTATGAGCAATTTCTAGAACAAGGTAAATTATTGACAATTTACAAACAAGTTGATGAAACAAGAATAGCAGCAGTCTCGTTTAAAGTCATCATTTCGGAAGTACTATGGTCGATACAATAAATTTTCAGCAAATACAATTTATCATTGAGTCAAATACTTACTGTTGTTGTTCATACTAATTGTTTGTTCATTATTTATACACTGCATTGATCACGGTTTTTCTGTTATTTCCTGATCATGATAAGGAGCATTCGGATGGTGTGACCAGTGGGCAAGGGACACTCAATTCTCCAGGACACCTGATCCCACCTCTGATGTTTGAAGATCCGTATTTCATCTGCTCCTTTTTTGTATTGTTTAATGAATATTTTATCTTGAATATTGTTTGTTTTCTCCAAATGTTTTATTCTTTACAAAAAATTTCAGTTTTTAACTTAGACACCTGATAACACTCCTCAAATTTACATGAGTCTGTTATCTTAAGGTCCTCTTGATATATTGTTTTTAGCGTTATTCCATCGAACATGGTGAGTTATCTTCGCCTCATCATATATTTTAGATCCCAAAAACAGCTAAAACATAAATTTTATATCTCGTTCATTAGTTTCTTGTGTAGAAACCCATAAACATTCATTGTTCTTTAAAATAAAGATTTGTCTACTTACATTTCGTCTTCTACAATTTAAGATTTTCTTTTCTTTTTAAAAGTTTACCTGTCTATTTATTTCCTAATTGAATCAATGGCCTGCATTATGAATGAAGGATATGGAAATAACGAACAGTATTCAATCTCAACGTCCATTAAACAATATACAAAATAAGAGCAGAACAAACACGGACCTCCGAAACATCAGAGGTGGGATCAGGTGCCATGGAGGAGTGAGCCCCTGCCGACCGGTCACACCCGCCGTGTGCTCGTTGTCATGATCAGGAAATAACGGAAAAATACGTCGTCAATTCAGTGTATAAATAATGGACCAACAATTGGTATGAAAAACGTCAGTCAGCATTTGACTCAATGATAAATTGTATTTGCTGACAAGGTCATTGTATCGACCATGGAATTTACGAAACGATGACTTTAAACGAGACTGTTGATATTCTTATTTCATCAACTTGCTTGTCAATAATTTACAAACGAGACTGTTGATATTCTTGTTTCATCAACTTGCTTGTCAATAATATGAAGGTCATCTAAGTTTATGAATGTCAATCGTATCAATGAAAATGTTCTTGTAAAAAGTATATACACATGTACATAAACATGTAAAAAGCCTTGTAAAAAACCTTCATGAGTAAAAGTGAAGACATTTAAAATATCAAGAACAACACCAAGATAATTTCAATTCAAGATGGCAGGTCAACACAAAAAACCCAATGTTTTTTACTGTATAGATAATTATTTTTTTTCTTAAAGTTTTCACTGTGGTAAATCAAAGTTGTTAAAAAAAGAAAAAAAAAAGACTTGGACAAAAAAATTGTTTTGTTTGTAAGAAAAGTTTAAAAAAAAAAGCTTTAAAAAAATCAAAGAAAATCGTTTTTATAAGTTTATGAAATTTTAACTTTGTTAAATGGCGCAGCGGTTAGAGCATCTGCTCTAGACATGCGAAGTAAGGAATCCATCCTTTCGTTGTTGGTATGAATATTACTGTCGGACGTGGGGAAAGTTCCTTTGGATGAGATCATATTAACAGAGGTTCTGACACAGAAGTTTCTGGCACAAAAAATCCCTCATTACTCAATTGCTCTGAGTGGTAAAATACGACAATCTAAAGTAGATTTCGTATCCTAAACCCTTGTTTAGCGAAGATGATGTGCATAAAGAAAAAAGTCTAATCACAAGAAAATAACTGTGACATATACATGCTGAAGTCCTCTTCAACAGTTAAAAATTTAAGGTCATGTTTATATATATTGTTTTATATAGTACTGTACATTCCTTATTTTTTTAGTTTTTGCAAAGGAGCTATTTTTAAAATTGTCATATCGAAGAATAATTATTTGCGAAGGAAGGCTTGATTGTTCAAGCGATTTAACATGATTTACAGCACCATATAAATAAGGTCGTTTAAAGCAATTGCTAATTAAACGCATTTAATTGATTTCCGAAAAACACAGGGGGTAGGTCTTTTGACACTTTCCCCCAATTGCCGCGAGTATAAAAGAGGGACGCACGTGGCGTTTTCCTCCTCTTGCTCGATAGCTTTCCACTGGTGTCTGCTTCAGTTACAATAGAGGCCGTTGCATTACAGCCAATTGCAAATATGTGCATTTATGTTCTATTTGTAAAGGAAAGCACCCAAAATCGAGTTGTGCAAAAAATGATACTTTTCGTACCTCAAAGGCCTCAAACAGCACCGCTGCAACCAATAAATGTCAAAAACTTTAAATTAGCAAATTCCCCTATAAACACTGCAGCTTTAAAAAATTCTCTTA